>LWMK02000296.1:65644-91610 GCA_001693075.2 Taenia saginata | reverse complement strand
GCGATTAGGATAACTAAAGTGGTCGAACCAACACTAACTAATCACTCATCCTCAGTTAAACACCCTTAGAATGCTAAAAAAATTACCTCGAAAATTTGCTCTGGCTCAAAGGCTTTGATGTCTACTCAAAGATTTTTTGTTTATAGGAGATGTCTACTCAAAGATTTTTTGTTTATAGGGGTAAGCGGCCATGAAAATTCACCTTCGTCTGTAAATGCTCAGGCCATTAAACCACAAAATAATCGTGCCAACTTTGTTCTATTCTCAACATGGACCCTCCTGCTAGTAGTTAGCATCCGAAGCATCTAGTCTTTTTTGAGGATGGCGAACAGCTTACTTTGTTTTGCGCTTCTTTATCTCGTTTTTCGTAGAGCTCAGTACTTGCGTAAATAACCATATGTTTCTCTTCTTAGCTCCTGTACGGTGCTCGACTCGTGATTTGGTAATGCCAGAAGCATCGCAGAGCAGAGCGTTCTCTTTGTTTCTAAAAACGCTTTTTCATGCTCAATCCCTTTCATGGCGCCCCTTTTATCCCGTCTTTTTTATAGAGTGTTCTCTTTGTTTCTAAGAACGCTTTTTCATGCTCAATCCCTTTCATGGCGCCCCTTTTATCCCGTCTTCTTTATAAATTATGCTTTGGGCCTGCTATTTCAACGAAAAACTCAACTTCACGCCTACTCCGTAAGTGATCTTAAAATTTGCATAGATTTGAGGAAATGAATCTGAGTCGACTTAAGTCGGACAATATTTGAAAAAGATAATATAAATTGATTATGGGGCGCAACACGCAGAGGCAGAGTTTAATTATCAGTTTGCTTCATAATAGAATGGAAGGACGATTTTAGACACGCCGAGATCAGCAACCAGAGCAAGATTTGAGGAGTTCTGAACGCCCTTCACTTAATTGAGAGAAGTGAGCAAAAAGTGAATTGAAGGCGATGGTCCTCCATGTTCACTGCAAACAACAAACAAGTTCACAAGCTTCATTCGTGAGCGATGCAGTAGCTAAAGTGCTGCAACGCTGCTTCATCTTTATCTGCCATCAAACGGCAACGAATGATTATTGGGCCTGCGTGTCCATGGTCGCTATTAAAAGGACTCATTAATTTACCGTGAGAAAAGGAAACTAAGAGGCGGGAATTCATTCAAAGTGTCTTTTTCCCCAAAAAGTTATGCTTTACCTAATTGCTCCTCTATTCGCATTGTTGAAAATCAGCTGTAAGTCCATATGATGAATTCGAACAAAAGCTATCACAAGTAAGCTCTATTAGTGTGAAGGACAAATTATAATTCTGATTTGGATTAACCAGTTCACCTACATTGTGTCAACTGCATAAGTCCTATTGTTAGATATCAAAGATTAATAAAAGCATGGCAAATGGTATCATATTACATGCAACCACCCATTTATTCGCTCATTCATCGACTTATCCACCTGCTCGCCTATACATCATTCCGCAGGGTGATGCAGCCACCTCACTCATCAGTCGCAGTCTAAAGGAGCAAAATGGCTGCTCATTGAAAGCCTCCTTCTCAAAAATGCATGAATCTACCTGTTTGTAATTTGGTTCTTTGTTTAATACCGGTCATTAGAAGTGATTTGCCTCAATGTTCCACTGCCCAATGCTAAATGCAAATTCACACTTACTTACCCTTCGCATCTTCTACCGATAAAATATCATACATNTTGTAATTTGGTTCTTTGTTTAATACTGGTCATTAGAAGTGATTTGCCTCAATGTTCCACTGCCCAATGCTAAATGCAAATTCACACTTACTTACCCTTCGCATCTTCTACCGATAAAATATCATACATATTGCACCCAAAACCTATTCGTGGGTAGAAGCGACAGAAGACATCTTAGCAAACTGTGGTAAGCGAAGGCGGAATGGGCAAAAGAGAGCGGGAGAGATGCTGATTAGACCACATCTTTCCGAACTCGCCGAACACGCTCCTTGGTATTACATCATCACTGGATGAAATATGCTGCTTAAATTGGAGACAGATAGGTGAAGTAGCGAAAGCCACTTGCATTCATGTCTACAAAGTACTCTCATCCAGACTATGTAACACTGGAATGACTAAACGCTAGCTATAATAACCCAAACGTACTAAGCAGTTTTCCCTATCATTTTCTTTGGTGAAAATTGCTGTGACCACTGACGACCAGAGGCCCAAATTCGCTACATAATTTATGTATTTATGCGCAGACGCCAATTCACGTTTAACTAAATTAACATTTGATTGTCAAGGTATACCATGCACAATTGTTTTGTAGATTCACCAATTTAGACCTAACAGAAATTTTACTTAGGATGACTACAAACCTGTTTTGTTAGGTGGTAAGTGAGAAACACGTCAAATATGTGATTATAGGAGCACATGTTCTTTCACCATTACAAACTGCTCTAAGATTTTTACACATGGGATTCGCTTCTTCGTGTTTGATCTCACCTAATCGGCGTTCGCGCGATAGCATTTTCCTTTCCGTTTCTCTTCCCTTTCTCTTTTCCCTCTTCCTTTTTGTGTTTTCGGATTTTGGTTGTATTACCTATGCTGTATTTTTTAGTACCAAGTAGTGAATCAACTATCAACCGACTCGTAGCATTAATAAAAGCGAAACAATGAGAAGTACAATTAGGCTTACGCACATGTGCACATTGTAGCACTCATTATCAATTTGCAACGGTTGGTTCCCGACGTTCCATTTGGTTACTTGCCTTAAGTTAATCCAGTTTAATACAACCTTGCCAACCATCCTCCGAGTTGGGACCTCTGCAGCGGGAGTGAATCTTAATTAATCTATTAGGAGACTGAAATTATTTATTTACTGGAATTGATAAGATTGGTTCGAATAACTGCCGCCAGAACGACGACTAGAGATATTGCTGTGATTGCAATACATGGAGACCAAAATTACTGAGTAATGCAAATAGCAAAACACCCAGTAGTGGAAAAGATGATGGCAATTTTTATGATGACAGCAAAACAATCTTGATCCAGCTGTTTTTCTCGACCATGGTGATAAATGAGGAAGATGGCAGCAATGACGGTGAGCAGAGCATGATATTATTGGTGGGACAAAGCACTCTTAACATTGACTTATTATCGCTTCTTTGGTATTTATTCATGGGGCCTAGCTTAGGGTCAGCTCATTTGGCATGATTGCTGTTTACGCGGCAAACATATGGGTCATACTGTTGCATTTTGGCTGCACCAGATTTTGCAAATCACATCAAAGTAATCTGTAAACAACTAGCCAGATGACTTGAATAATAAAAAATGCTTTTCCCATCAATGAGAATCAACGAAACAGCTAAGTATTCCAGATTGACAAAATCATCAGAGCACACAGCTTCTTATTTCGTGCTGTAAAGTGCATTTGAAGATTGTTCAATAAATGATAATATGGATTTGTCGAGGCTCTGCGGTGCACGAATTTCCCATATATGTCACTCTCCACAGAACCGATTCCCTTTGAGCACGTCGCCTAATAATAATTGTTGCCACTTCGATTGTTCTACAGTTCACTTATCTATTTACTTCTTTTCAAACAAATTGTGCTTGTCATACCAGTTTTGTGCCTCAAGGCATGGAATTTTCCAGGTTAACAGGAGGTTTCGTGGTCTGTTGGCTTTCGTGTCTTCCCCACTTTACGTATTCGTCTCAAATTGTGTGTGGTTGTGTGAGAGTAGTCTGATAATACATATCCAACACGACGTTTTTTATTCAAACATTATGTTGTTCAATCAAACAAGCAGAAATCAACATTATCGAAGGATTCGCGAGACCATAGTTCCCGATGGCAAAATAAGATGGATTTATTTAATCTTTTACGATAAAATATGTCTACATCTCTTATTTATTCCAACAAGGCGCCTTCAGTCTTGCCTTGCATAGCCACATAAACTAAGGTTCAAAATGTGCAATGCACCACCAGCCCAAATAAAAGACCACTAATTGTGCTAGGAACATTAAATATTCAGCAGAAAGCACAGCAAATTTAACACGTTTAGCGCTAAGCCTCAGATTGATTTTGTTATTTCATAGAATCATGCCACAAATTTTTCCATCGAGGTCCCTACTGCACTGCTAGTTTTGATTTATTGTCTAAAGATCACGCGCATCACATTGCAAAACATCCTGCCTCTCAACTTCAGCGATTTTTATGTTCTAGGGACAAGTGAAGGTCACATTCTAGCAGTCTGCATTGCTTTCTCCATAATTTATTACTAAACCATCACCAGGTTTTCTTTGCTATGTGGAACATCATATAACCTGAAAAAGATTAGTTGTGATTGATGCATTTAGAGATTCGAAGTAACTTCTGCAGTTGAATAAATGGTAAGGAAATCAGAAATGGTAAAGGGCGTATGGTCAGCAAATGGGTTTTTTTATAGTAAAGGCCTTGCCTGAAATAAATGGGTAACACGTAGACTACCTCTAAAGATGTCGTCTCTCAGTGATCGCGTGATTCATGTGTTAGAGACCTACGTCAATGCGTTGTTTAAATCTGAGTACCTACTAATTTGTCCGTATTCGCCTTACTCAACTTTTGGCACTAGACAATCTAGCGCTATATTTTTGCATTGTGGTGCGGTTCGTTCCCTAATTCTGCGCAGAATCCAATGTTATGAGTAAATCAAAAGTGTCCCAAAGCTGGTGATCAAAGTCGAATAGATACAACAAAAAGTGTTCAGGGAAAAAATCTGGGCCAGACTGGAGGTATTCCGCACCAGCAAACACATTAGTTAATCCAAGAATTTAATCAAACCCATGTATTACTTTCGCTCGTTCGTAAGTCGGAGCCCGTCCTGAAACGGTGGAAAAAATTAATGTATACATTTATACTGTCTGTTAGTCAGGTTGATGCCTTGTAAAGCTGGATTGCACAGTGTTCAGCAATAATTGTGATGCTTGCGATTTGGTTTTCAGAGTCCGAATCGTTCTACGCATTCTTGTGCTGCGCAGCTATTCCATCATAATCCCAATAACTTAACTTACCGATCTTACAAATTTTTGCTTACTTTGCAATCATTGTCAAAATTGTTTCAATCTTTACGCTAAAATTCGTAAAGCAGAATAAATAAAATTAACAATTCCACAAGACAAGGTTGTATGCAAACGATATTCGTAATGTTATCGTGGGAGTTTGGGATTTCCTAACTGCAAATGCATGTGGCTATGGCCAACATATGACCTGTCCACTGCGGTGCCATCAATTGTGATTTAGTTAAAAATTGGGGTTAATACTTGGTGTTCACATGTCTTTTGTAGGTTTACAAGGGTAAGTTGCACTGTAATTTGCCTTCTGATTTCTTATGAAAGGCCTTGAGGGTTAGTGCGACGTGTCAGCTGTCTAGAGATGTTGCAAACGCATCCAGCAACAAGAAAATGTTTTGCAACCTTTGTTAACAAAACATTGTGGTTACTGTAGATATGCCTTTAATTTTGGCAGGCTACTCATAAGCCCATTTTACGTTAAGTCATGAAACCCCAGTGGCACCAATTTTGTCCAGTTAGAATGCTTGTAAAATGCGTGCATATTTGTCACGGGTTCTGTTAAACCATTTTGGTTAGATCTTATTTGGATCCATTCTCTTTTTCTTCGCTTGCTCACATCGCAAGTTTTCTGGTGCTCGGTTCATATCTTGTTTAAAATATTTTGACATTGAACACGAAATCTAAATTAGTGCTGCTCGATTTGTTTCGAAGCAGTACAAAATTATGACATGCAGTCTTGTGGACCTCTCCAACAATGCAAGCATCTGGAAACTGCGGCGATAATGAGTCGATTAGTGTGCTGAAACAAAATTATTTGAATTTGTGTATTAGCTAGTGCCTCGCAGCCAGTAAGTTGCTGTCGCAAGGTATGCTTCTCCATTATACAATCATCGCCCTTAACAATCACTAACATTTCCTGCCTCTAAGCGCTTTAGGCACAAATTTGTCACTTATAAATACTAGGTACGTCAGTAGCACAGATATTAAGAAATCGTGTCTGCAAAATGCGCCCCTATCTTTGCGAAAGTCCATGCAGGTGATAAAATGGATTCCACGCATTTCTAATACCTCTAATAACAGAGGTGTTTTATTATTGGCAGCTGGAATTCCAAGTCAAATCACCAAATTGACCAATTGGGTTACTAAATGCAAACTGATTCGCACATAACAGCACACAAAGTATATCACGAATCATAAACGGGTGCCACGCTGGAGATTATAGCAACTATTTCGTCACTCATGTCTCAGGTAAGGATTCGTCTTCTCGGTGTTGGCTCTAGTTCTTATTAATTGGGACACTTTTTTGCAATAAAACACAAGTGCTTAATTTTAGCAATAATCATAGCTTCCCATGTATACCTCTTGAGACGGAACCGTAAATTACTTCGCGTATTAATGTGCAATGAATCCTGTTCGGCATAAGCAGGTTTACCACAATTTGACATGCATGGGTCTTCTTGCGCCGAAAACTTTTCCAAGCCAGCCACCACGGCTTATCATTATCGTTGTCGGTATACCTATCGAGCTCAAATAAGCACAGTCAATTTTTTAATTTTAAAAGGTAGTGGTGTTGCATACGTTGTAGAGGTTGTGATTAGATGTTTCTTAGAATACTGAATTGCTTGTCCTAAGGTGCAGAGCCACCTAAAGAATTTAGTGTAAGAGTCGAACCACTTTAAAATATGCATTTCGCGTTACTTAACAGATTAAGCAAACAGTGTTCTAGTCTAAATACTTTGCAAAGTTTCAACATCGATGTGTAAAAGTTCTATAAATACAAATTATTTTAACAAAACAAAAGTTTGTCCTAAAGGAGATGAATGGTATGCATCCATTTCACCACCCCGATTTCTCGATTATTTGCTATTATCATTCTCATCCTTAAGTGTTCTCAATTTTGCCGGTCCACTACTGGTAAAGCGATAATAACGGAACATGCATTTTATTATAGGTGTGCAAAGTCCAGGACTGTGGGGTTCTCGAGTTGTTGAACTGTCGCCGAAACCATCAGCCGTAATGAATCATCGGTAGAATGAACAATTTGTGCTTACAATAATGCGGTGAGAGCTGTATGGCTATCCTAGACGATTTGTGAACACTTTTAAAAGGATGTATTACTTTTAAAATTATTTCTTAATCGCCATTTATGTAAGCAAAGATCCCCAAAAATTATTTTTGCACATTTACTGTGTTTAGAAAGCAGTTGTTGTAAATACTGAATCTGCGAATAAATGATAACTGGAGATGGAAAATTCACAATTAGTGTTGCATTTGAGACAATTTAGTGCACTCTGGGAAAAGGTATGTCTAGTTTTATTCTTTCATGTGCATTTCCAATACCAACATGATCACTCGAAACAAATACGCTTTAATTTATCTCAAAACCGGAAGTGAGGCTTAAGATGCTTGGGCGCTCCTTCTATCATGCTCTTCATGGTGCAATTTGCGTGGTGCTGTAGCTAAACTTTGATTAAATCTGTTCGCCTTAATTAGATCGAAGTCCCAGTGCAAAATACGTGTGAAGCTTAAAGGTAGTGTTATTCCCCTAGCGAAGACGCAGAAATCTTAGTAGTGAAATTCGGATAAGTAAAGTATGAAGTGGCGAAGTCCAAACGGCTTCTAGCAGGTGCACAAGGGATTCTAAATGGTCGAATGAAGCAAAGTGAACTAGTATTTTGTGCGTGAGCCAGCCGCAGCTTTATACTTGTGCTTCTTTAATTTGCTTCAAATTTGATTAAAACCGTTATCAATGTAAAGGACGTAAACATCTGGGAGGCAATGGTGCCTAACTCCTCTTCTATCATAAAAATTTTGTACCATATTCAAATTTAGTACCACCTGCAACAAGTGACCGGCTTCAGTTAAATTTACAAAAGTTCCAAAGTCTCACACCCGTCATATGCTCAAGTAGCTATGGCATTTAGCTATAGTTGGGTGCTGAATGACTGTTTTACATAGACTACACTTCATGTGACTAAAAACCTGCGCTGTGAATGGAGGGGTCAAACCTGAGGAGAGTACAACCACGCCTTGTGGTGAGCTCAAAACGCATGCGCTGTCAAAGTGTCTTCTGTATTTTAGATAGGATGATGGTATATGTTGGCCAGCTCAAAAAAGTGTAAGAGAAAAAGCCCTCTTTGATCACGTCTATAACCGAGATTTCTCCTCTTTTGAAGCCATGTCCATGTTCAATAAAGTGTGATTACATTTGCTGAGCCAATACCAATAGTTAATTCTGTAAATTAAGTGGTGAAAAGCATAACTGCAAATGTATGCATTATAAATGGAATAGATAAACACTTGAGACGGAATAAGGCAACTTCATTAGCACTCACTTTAACAGTACTCGTGCATCTTACACAAAAGGTTGAGTAGAAAAATTGGCGTCTACAAAATTGACGATTGTAATGCTAAATAAATAAATTAGTGAGGTCCATCAAAAATGTGTTGTTTCTGTAGACCAGAGCTGCTTCAAAACACACCATTAATCAAGCGTTTGGTGACTTTAACTAATATGCAGAGCAGTGAATCTGCATCTGAAACGATTGCCGCTTAATCGCAGTGATTGCACAAATGAAAATTATCCGTACGATCTTTGTTTACGTCCACCAGTAGAGAAATATGTGATCAACTGATTGTTTCATTCCTTTGAATGTCGATTATTATACACTTATTTTAGAAACGACACACAAAGTTCATCGCGCCTACGTCTCATGGTATTGACGGCTTTCCAACAATTCGCGAGCCCCACAGCCCTGGACTTTGTTTGACTTTGGTGAACTGTATGTTCTGTCACTATTACTTTAAAATACTAGTAATAATAAATAAATCAGCTAGAGGTGCTAAAAGACAAGTGAACGTAATTCACTGAGCTCGCCGCATCAGCGTACTCTATCAAGTTTTCTTTAAAGTCGAAAAATGAGGCATTGTCATGGTGGAAGATGCTGTACTTACGTACGAAAAGAAATTGGGAGATGTTGATGCAGCCAAAAGGCCTAGCTGCCTGGTTGATTTAAATAGATCCCACCATTATAGTGATTCGTCTTTTGGTGACTTACATCCTATTGGTGAGACGCATTTGGTAATCGCAAACCGTGATAGCCGGGGGCTTTGTCAAATTCCCTCTTGCAGATCGGGACCTCTATATCCACGCATCCTGGCCCATATTCACGCCAATCTCAAAATTTACATTACGTGTCTTCTCCAATTCAGAATACTCCTTCTAAAGTTATAACAGTCAAAAGGGAGAAGATAAACGAGGAGTCTGCTACATTTGTAAAGGCGCCTTCCAGACTCATCCCCAGTAACGACGATTTAAATTTTCGAATATTTGCTTAAATCACCCAATCAATCATCAACTTGACCCTAACTCCCTATTTCCGAAGCCAGAGAATGCTCCACACTCGCCGTGCTCTCTAGTAGAATCTGTTCTCTTCTGTGGGCATCATGCTGGATACCGACTTGGAATAGTGTTGCGAGCCTTATCTCAACCTTTTATTGTAATGAACAAGCAAACGCCCTCCATGGACTTGACTAACCACCACGGGAAAGTAGTTGAGGACGACTATGAGCATGCCAATAATCTTTGACTTTTAACACATCAATTCTTTTTGATAACCACCCACTTCAGACACCTACTTCGACTGTCCCATTAGAGCCAAAAAGATCCGCCGCGTAAAGATCAAATCGTGCAGGCGACTAAAGCATCAAGAACTGCTCGTTGACTCACTATGTGACATTCCAATCTGACGATCGAACCTTGCCTCTTCCGGTTATGCCTTGAAATCATACAATTTTTCGAATGTTCTTTGCTTTAAGTGGATTAAACTCGCCTTGTAAAAGTTTAAGTAAACTGGAAGAGCGCACATGCTTTCCTCTTTATGACTTTATCACAGCTAATCCATTCATAAACGTTCAGTTCTTCCCTTCTTAAGTCACATTATTGTGGTCACTGGATTTGGCAAGATCCCAGTTGGCGGAAGATTGCAAGGCGGTAGTAATAGAAGGGCCGGTTTGTACAGGATCGTATAAACAATAAAATTTTGAACAGTTGGATCTTATTATGCCTAGAACTGTCATGAGATGCGATCTCTAGCAATGATCATCTGCGCAATGCCAAGTCCTTCCAACTTTTGCATATGGCGCCACCGCCAGCATTCAAGATAGATACTGCTGACATCAGCAAGGAGGAGTTAACTATTTAATTAAAGAAATTGTTAAAGACAAATTTTAAAAGCCATTACTGTGATTTCAGACCTCTCTGATCGCGCTGGTTTAAAGAAATTAAAAAAGAATAGGGCTATGCGTGGAGCATAAGAGGATGCGCGTAGTAACGGCGATTCGCTCATTACCTTAAAATTAATTTAGAATACGGGCGAACAGAACCTACAAATAAAGATAGAGATACATTCCCAAACAACCTCCACCACCCGTGCTTCCACTTAGAAGCCAAATTAAAAGCGATAAATGATCTGGTCCAGTGATAGAGCTGCTCATAACGATCACTCTGACAAAAAGTGGAATTATGCTTAAAGAATACCATTTAAAAGCAGGAAAGGGATCTCTGCACATTGTTAGAATGCCAATTCCCTAAAAAACCATCGATTTTATCAGTACATTTTAAAATTACGTCATAGAACGCTTCTCGGTAGGTAATAATGGAACGCTTTACATAAAGTCGCCTACAAGCACACCTGCGTTCGCACTGTATTCAAAACACTCAGTAAGGGGAGGACGATGACTCGTTAGAGTACCACTTAAAAGAATCTGCTCACGACTAAGTGAGAAGGCGCCCTCAATGAACCAAGGGGTATATTCTAAACAAAAATAGCAGGATGGCTGTAAAGAAGCAGAGAAGGAGCCTGCCATAGCAAGGCAGCCCAAACAAATTTTCACGTGGAAGAAGTGGCGAGGGTGAAAGGGTAGAAGAACTCATCATTCATATCTGGAATGAAGTCGACGCGATTCCAACAGATGCTTTAAGTCATCGTCTTGCCCAGAAGTGCGAAGAAATGGAAGGAGTCAAAAGCAGTGGCAGCAGTCGTCAATGCGATGACCAAAGGTGCAGATGAACGCAAATCGAAGGAAACGGAAGGAAGGGATGTGTATGCGAGAAGAAGAGGAAGCAAAGGCAAACAGCTACTTGAAGAAGGAGGAAGGATGACAGACAGGGAGGGTGGGTGAGAGAAAGAGGGTGAGGAAGCGGCAGAAAGGAAAAAGAGGTAAAGAACGGGGAGATAACACCCACAGTGAACGATGGCGCTGGCGATGGTAGGGCAGTAGTATTGTCGACTTCGGTGAACCACTGCAAGATTTTGTTGGTGTCGCGACTTCGCGACCGAACACTAAAAAGAGAAAGTGGTAAAAGGAAACGGGGAGAGGGGTAGGTTGTTCATGCCAATCTTAATCGTTTAACTGCGGCAAAGAAGATCGCAAATCATCTCGCCTTCGCCATGCCCAAATCCTGTTGTCACAGTGTTAGTATCCATTTGCTTGTTCCTACAGATTCCACATTCAAAGCCTCAAGTTTGTTTGTTTTAAACAAATCCAATCTTTTCGTTAGCGACTCTATGGTGCAAGTATCATGCCACTGCCTTTCAAATGATGGACGGCAAACGCGATTTTGGTCGAAAGGGCCCCAACAGTACCTGGTTTTACAACCGCACTCCTTTTTTATCTTTACCATTTTTTAAAAGAGATTGCGTTTACATTGTTTGAGACACAAAGGACGTTGTACCATATTCTTATAATACGAGTTATTCACAGCGGCAGTAAATGCATGGCAGCAAGTCGAACTGTGCAGTTAAGGGATTGGAGCAATCAATTTATTTTGAGTAGTCCCCAAGTTACACCATTTGCACTCTCGGCCTCCAGGTAGCATGTCATCGTGAAGTAGAACGTCTCCTCATGTCACCTTCAAAGTAGGTTATGTAGAAGCAAAGGTTAGCAAGAATTTCATGGGAGTTCAATGCCTTCTTCTTTGGCATTGGCGCGTGCAATTCGAAAGTAGCTTCGTCCTCTTTTGAGCTTCCGAAAAGAGGGTTACAAGTAAATTTGCAAGGCAGAGTCTCCTCTTGTTATGCAGGATTGGAAAGGGTGGTTGTCAAGATACGGATGATAAATGGGAAAACAGCAACAATCCTACATTTTGGCATACCATTCAGTCGATGGCGAATGACAAAGCTGCAGCACTTCTGTTCTTCCATACGGCATAGAATCTTTTCATTTTTTGTAGTAGTAAGTAATTCTGATTTGGTACTGGCTTTGCAGATACTAACCTTAATCATTTCGAAATTGCTTGCCACCATTGTCCAGCCTCACCTCAGCCATTCAAAGGGGTTTTCGGTCCAGAAGTTGATGCTAAATTCTGTTGCAGATCCAGCTTTCAGGTAGATATCACTAAAAAATGAGGAGATGCTTTCAATAATGGGGCTTCAAGCAAATTTTATTGACAAATGCCTCTGGACGCTCCACCGACTATGAAGAGTTTAGAGCAATGCACATTTTGGGCAAGCAAAAATCCACTATCTTTCCGTCACCATATACTCTACAGTATGCCAATCGTTGTCCGCTCTATTTTGCCTTTTAAAGCCTATAAAACCAACACTTTCCGTCTTTTACACCAATCCTGTCGATTGATGCGCTCCATCCGTTTTCTCATATGTATAAATTGTGCCTCCAACCGTTTTCCACAGCTGCTCATGCTTTCCACCCAAAAAGGCATAAATCAATTTGTTATTTTTTGTTTTGAAATGCTCACCTCAATTCCGTTTGACTCTCACCGGATGTTGCAGATTTTCGTTTTTACCTGCCACATCGCGTCCCATTTGCTTGAAGTTTTGATCTCTTCAAGGTCGTCGACGCCGTCTTTCCCGTGGGCTATAATTTGTGCCATTAACCAGGCAGCTTACGCTTGTGATTAAGCAGCTTAACTAACTTCCCTTACATTTGGTTAATCAATTAGTGGTGCTATCGACACCTTATTCTGATGATCCAGAACGATACTTATAAGTGTTTTCGACTTCCGAAACTGAACCGTTTGCTGGTGAGCATGGATCTTACCTTGACAGAGTAATGTCAGTGTTGATTAAAAGTCCATTACTACTAATCTTGTGGCTGGTGCCGTAAAGCGATGATTCGTTTGCATTAATTTGCCCTACTGACACTTCGCATAGGATGGATTTCAAAAACCTTTTCAGCATCCACATCAATGGCCATTCTAATAATCTTACTCGTCCTTTGTTGTTGTACTCAATATTGTATTCATTTTCACGCTCCTCTTAGTGGGAACCATTCTTGTTTGCACCCTTTCAACTTTTTTTTTAATCCAATATTGCTGAAACTCTTACGCATCATAATATATTCCAAGTAATTTAAAGGCTCAAGCCCGTCATACTACCCAACTAAGCATGACGCAACACAGGATCACACAGATGAAGACATCAGCCATATTTGAATGGAGAGGTAGAAGACCACCAGAAGGATATGTTATTGAACGAAGATAAGGGTCGGATATTAGATAACTAAAAGGTTTTACAGAATCGTTTCACCTATGCCCTTTTTTGCTTTCTTCGTTTTAACTTGCCGATTTCGTCCATAGCTTTGCTTCACCGACTTAACCTGCCATTATCCTGGCTGGGTCACAGGAGAGACATGACAACTTGTGGGCGGCATTTGCAATTGCTATGGAGGTGGAGTCTTTGAAGTGAATGGGGCAGCTGTTGCGATTGACATAGTTCTCCTTTGGCAAGGATGTTCGGGGTATCCTTCTCGCAGTACAGGGCTGCATGGTGCTAGCAAGCCGTCTTCGAGCTGATATTGTGACAATAAATAAAAGTTCAATGTCTCTTCTATGAACGAAGCCACAGTGCTACCACTATTAGCTATTAGTACCAGAATTGAATGCATAAATATGAAGTAAATGAAGACAAAGTTTGACAAGATATGAGAGCTCTCAAACAAAGACTATAACCATGTTAAGCATTTATTACACGAAATCCATTGCATCTAAAGTGCAAACAACTGTTCCCTAACGTCGTTAAATGCATAAAAGTGGGAGTTCAAGTATCTCTGCAATGCCACCTCTACTCATTGAGGCATAATGCAAGTCTAACCTTTCTAGTCGACCTTGAAGGCCTTCGGTTGTGACCACCAGCTCGTCAAACAGGAATCGAAGGTGGTGTGACAACTTAGCAATCTCCTGTCGACTGCGACATCGATCCTTTAGACATGCATCCGAACTGTGATTGAGTGTGTTGCAAATGAGTCTGCAATTTGGCGCCTTACTAAAGTTGATGATTCTGCCGTATTATCCAACTTGTTGAAGAATGCAGACAACATGTAATGTTTCGTAATCCTGATTTACAAACGTTCCTGTCTTGAGTAAATCGTAACAAATCCACGTTGCCGCCTTAGAGGTTGGTATCCCTCCCAGTGGTTTCTGTCTCTTTTGCTACAAAGCCGATTAATTTTGTGCAAGTATGCAACGTATAAGCAAGCAGGAGGCATAAACTTACTTACTTGCGTTTTATAAACAGATTGAAATCAAATAAACGAGAACTTTTTTGCTCCATACTGACTTGATGTGAAATAGTCGGAAGGGAGGTTATTACATTGATAAGGTGACAACTATGTAAAACGAGGCACAGGATTTTCAGAATCGCACGGGCTGCTCGTTTGTCTACACATCTTCTTCTATTTACATTGACAGCGATTCTGATTTGCATAAACTTACACGTCATTATGTTCTACAGCAACTAAAGCCGAATGTAAGTGGGAAGATGTCTACTGTAAACTCAGCATTACAACATCAAACTACTGCTTGATAAGAAGGGGGAATGGAACCTATCATACCGTCAAATCATTCACTCTCAGCAAAATGCAGAAGCGTAAAATGTCTAGCTAAATCTAAAGATAGCAAACGATAAGCGATTGGAAGGCAGGGAGTCAGTAGCTCCTGTGTGCGTATGCGTAAAGAGACCTGTCAGGTGGGATGGCTTTCGCCCTAGCACTGGGATTTCACGGTTCTCAGTCTAGTGGCTTCACCTACGCAGATGACAATATCAAATTGGCGAGCCGTCTCATACTACTAGAATAAATTACTTTGATTTCACTTGTAGCTCCCTTTTCTGACCAGATCTGTCACAGGAGTGACATGACGACTTAAGTGTGGGATCTGCAAGTGTTGCGGATGTGGGCTGTGGAATGAGTGAGTAGGCTGTTACGTTTGACGTAGTTCTTTTGCGACGAGGAGGCTTGTTGTTATTGCTATTTTGCCGCCGACGCTCCATTTAGTGAAATTGTTAAAACGTATGACTTACTTAGTTAAGTAGTGCTGAGGATTCCACCTAATGTCGGTAATGCCAGTGGGAGTGATGGCTTTGTTGGATGTGGTCTTTGCTGTGCTTTAAAGAAAAATACAGCAGAATACCCTTTCAGATCTGCTAGTTCTAATGTTAACACTTCAACATCTAAAGAAGTGCCATTAAATGCCCATAATCGAACCCCTCCTAAATTTGGTTTTTTATTCTGGAAGGAGCTGTGCATTGAATGCTACAAGCTAAACAAGCATCATTTGAAGTTGAGCACATGTTAGCACGATTGTGCTTGGAGATTTGCTTCGATCACAAAGCAATTCAAGGTAGTCGATGCCAGCTTCTCCTGTCAAAGTAGCAAAGATCATAAAATGGATTTATAAAGTCGCCTATAGACAGCCCAGCAAAATATCAGACGGTGCTGAGCAAAACACACATCTGGTTGCGTTAAGCTTGAAGACAGTGCAGTCAATTTCAGCGCTAATACATACATACAAACGTGCACACGAACGGTAGAAAAATATGCAACATTGACGTGATGAATTCATTGCAGAGATCTTTAATACCAGCCACATGACTATACCAGAGAGACAGTACTTGCGTACGTGCGCGTTGTCTGCCCCTTCCGGGGGTCAGGGGTGGTCACCACCTAACACACATTATTTTCGACGGTGCCTCGGCATTACGAGTTAGGATGGTTACTGGCAATTCTACTTCTACTAAGGCGCCTCATATGCATCTTCACTAAAATACTAAGCGGCTTCTTTTCATTTTTGTTGTTTGTTTCTTGTTCCACAATATACTTAAGGAATCCGAGACAAATGAAATTCCTAGGCAGTGATTGCATGGTATGGCGTTACTTACTTAGCGATATAAGTAGTATGCATGCGCCTTAAGCAGCATATGCAAAAAGGAGTTTTGTTGAAGTAATCTCACTTTTACAAATCTTAGCAATCATGGATAGGATTCGACTCTTCAGCCACACCGCTAATTAAAATGAATGAAAAAAGACAACAATCATAGGAGCGTTCCTGACTTTTCGCCGAAAGAGGCAACAGAATTTATTCAAATTATTAAAAAAGCGCGCGAATGGCCTGAGAAAAAGAAACCAAAATAGACATGCTTACTGCAAATAAATGCATGGAACTTGAAGAATCAACGTTTCACTTGAAGCACTAGAAACATATTTTATGCCCAAACTGGTAATTATGGAGTTTAAAAGTTTAAAAAAGCAAAAATACTTTTGCTTTGTGTGCATGGTTTCATTGAAAGCATCCTTCTCTCAGCTATCAAAGTGAGGAGTATGTGTGAGCCTTCTAGCCTTTAAGCATTTTATCTACAATGAGGATACACAGTAGGTTGTGTTTGTAGAAGTCCCACAAACAACCACAGAATGCTAAATCAGAGACGCAATTATTGCTAAACTAAAAGCATAAGGAGGTAGGTTGCATAATCAAAACCGTGTGTATTTTGAAGGATGTCCATAATTTCAGTTTTCTTTTGCCTCGACATCTCCGACATTAAGTTGAGTTGCACAGAGTTGGCAGCATTTCTCTGTTTTAACAGCCGAACCTCTTTGACTCTTCATTTCTTATTTGTCTAGGAGTCGATCTGAGTTATATTAAACAACCAACCAATCAATCGTATAGAATACAGCCTTTTGTTGAAGGCAGTGCTTCAGAGTTGAGCTGGCAAGAGCAATATGCCACACATTCACTACTATGGCGAGTACTAGCATTTAGCACTTCATTTGAGGTATCGACGTCCTAAGGCCTTCTTTACTCGTTCTTCGTTCTGTAATATATGCATACTGTTAAAGCAGGACTTTCCTTCACTAAACTTCAAGTTCGCAGCGAATTTTCACTCTTCTCTACTAATATGCTAGCAACCCATGGCCTGCCATTGAACATTTCCATCGAATGACTTCCGTTATACCAAAGGCTGAGGAAACTATAAACACGTGATTCAAAAGATGAAACCTTGTGAGGTAAAAACTGCAAGCTGATTGCAAATTATGCGTTATTTCTCCTTTCAGCATCATGCGGTTTCTTGAAATGAACTTCGAGGGTAAAACAGTGGTCAGATGAATTGGTTTAAAGGCAGTATCATCCCTGACAACTTTTTTATGTATTCACGTAGACGATTTCCTTTATGTCTGCCTTTTACCTTGCCCTCTAATAATGGCATCCATGATAATTTGTACTTGTTGCATTAGTTAGAATAATACAGGTTTATAATGCATTCAATTCATGCACAATAATGGTATGGCATTGCTGATGTAATGAGGCAATAAATAGCTAAATAAGGGGTAGAATAGAACTCCACCATTTAATTATTCGAGCGCTACTATCAATTGCAACAACTGGACATGCAGCCAATGGGAAATTTCATGCACTGTTCCACAGTTCATGTTTGCACGTGGTGTATAAGCATTAAGTGGGATCGAAACATGTCACGGTTGTAGATCGACAGGCGGTGCTGATTCACCACCCAAGGATAGAGCTCGTCGACTCAACTTGGAGGCAGTCATGCTGCTGGAACAGCCACGTCTCACATGTGGCGATCTCCAGGTGCGCCTCACTAAATTCTGATCCCCAGCCATACGGAAATATTGGAGTGAAGATACTACTCACACCTCCTAGACAGCATCAATCTTCATTGACATTCAAGCACACATCATGCTTACAAACTAAGAATGTCAGAACGGAGAGCAACTGGAGCATCAATTGAGATTCAGAAAACAAATCAAATTTTTATTTGGCCAAAGCGTCCACGACAGTTCGCCCGATGTTTCAAGGCAATCATCGAATCGCATCAAAAGGTAATTAATGCAAACGAAAGACATTTACTCCATAATACGGTGAATCAAATGAATTCTTGCGCCCATAAACTGAGTTAATGTTGCCTACCTTTGGGGCGGACACGTATCCCAATTTACAACGCAGCCTTACTAACTACCAAACCTCATTTGTCTTTTCCGCCATACTTTCTTTTCCCCTGGATTAGAAATCCTTAATCGTAGTATCAGTCAGAATGCCCTAGGGGCATCCCCAGACGAAAATAGAAACTCATTCAGCAAAACAATATAAAGGACATCGCAGAATTTGGTATACCTATCTCTGAATGATGCAGTTCAAAAATACCACTAGGCCTCATTTTTCCAAGTGCCTTGTGGCATCAAGGGTATGGTGCAAACAATGTTTTAAAATCTATAATAGCAACAGAGCCAAGTGGACGAGAGGAAGACCCTAGACGACTCAAACAAATCAAGTATTTGATTTTAGCCAATACTGCGTCACTAGAAACAGATTTCGCAAAGTCTCCTATCCTAGTGATTATGCCGTTCTAACTGCTCCTCGCAAATTTGGCGAGTAAAGGGGTATATGTTGCCCTCGTCGTTCATGCAACACTTTACTGGTGTTGACCAGCCGCTGTTCTCGGAATGAGATATACCTAGGGTGGAATGGAATTCTTACATAAAAAGGTTGAATGAGATAACAGGACGGATATAGAGCACAAACTTATTTCCCGACATTTTGGAGACTAAGTTGTGGTGCATTTCCACTAACCCCAGCGTTGAACGATCTTCATCATCGTTTGTTTCTCCACTCCTTGAAAAGACGCAGGAGTTGCACTATAACCTGTTCAACGCCCTCGAAAAAGCTGAAACTCTACGTTCATTCAGCGAAGCCAGTATGCGAATATCTGCTCCTATTTTCCGTTAAAGTCAGCATAATCTATCTGAACTGGAGTAAGGTAAGGAATGCATCATGAAGCGGCGTTTTCTTATAAGCGAATCTTCATATTCAACTGGTAGAACATCTAGAAATCCACATTTTTGAATTGACCAATGCGCTGGAGGCCAAAATGAGGCACGGGGGACTACATCCTACAACTGCTGCATTATTTGCCATTGTATCCCAGCATACCCGCCCGGATATGAAGCAAAAAAGAAAAGAATTAGCGTTTGCTTACCTCAATTTCATGACTTCCTCTTTCCCTTGATGCAAAATGCGAGCCCAATCCACCAACGGTAACGGGCCCAATCCCGGATTTTCATTTATGCCGCTAAATATGTTCAAAAGAGTTCCGACACACAAAAAGCAAGCATTTGTCACAGGCGTTGATATTAGGCTCAAAACTTTAACTACATGCATTCAAAGTAAAATTATCAAGCGTTGGAAAAATTGAAATTCATGTAGGCTTATTTTAGCAAAATCGATTTTCTTTTATATTCTCATAGAAGGCTCAAAATGTGTCTCCCCTGCACGTGCTTCCTTGATTTAGTTTCTTTGTTACGAAACACACAAAATGCTACAGTAGAAACAAACTTAAGGCACCGAAGTAAAAAAAGTCAGTTAATTGCAGTGGCAGCAGTGTTAGTAAAATGTACACAGGACTAATTATCGGTAGCAACTAAGCGATAACGCATAAAAATGCGTCAAATATTTTGCCGAAAAACGCAGAGTATGGCTGCCACTTGCTACGAAAATATGTCCATTATGTTCGAATGCATCGTAGGCGGATGCGCCAGTAGATTTTTGACTGTTCGGTCGAAAGCGTGGTTCTGAGGTGGTTGACTGACTGGAATTTGACTTTTCGCAGACTGGTGGCAATGCACTTGTGATTTAAGACCGTTGAAGGTAGACAATGTGGCCTACATTTTCGATGCCATAAGCTGAGGGAAGTCACTGTTGGAGTGCACCTACCATGGTTTCCAGCGGGCTCGAGAATTTGTTATAGTGACTAGCTAATGGTTTCTGCCTGTTTCAAGAGAGAATTGATCGCCACCTGCACGGCCAAAATGACCCAGTGGTCGCATGTGGATGGCATTGCGGTACCCAGGACCTGTGAAAAGGGGGAGGAGGAGTATGTATTGGCCATATCGGTGTGCACCAACGTGATTGCATGGGAGTGAAGCAGTCACTACTTGTTGTTTACCGTCGGGGGCTGATGATTAGGAGTGCACAGTCGGTCTAAGGCAGGACGCTAGTTTTGCTGCATGCATGTGATTCAGGCAAGGGCTGGATGCACCGGTAGATTCCTATCAAGCAGTCATTTTGGGGGTTGATTGTCGGGTTGAGTGTGATCGTACGACTACTATTTGACTCAAGATTGAATACATTGTAGGCAGCCCGCGTTGGAGTTGGAGCTGTCTTAGGAAGAGGGGATGGGAGTGTGGGTGCTGCATCGCTGCTTTGATGTCATTGCGTTTGTGATGCGATGAGATGTCGGTACACGTGGTGTCGATTTGCGCTAAAGTACATTGCAAGCGTGTCTATTCCTGCTCACCGGTCATAGGCAGTGGGACGAACCCTGTCCGAATTGGCTACTCTACTGTTGCTCATCCTTCATTGGCCCTGGAGTGGGGGTGTTCCACCACTTCAATGGGAGCCGTGGACGAGATCTCACTCAACTCTACATTGGCTTGTTTTCGGCAGCGTTTGTCTTGTGATGTAGCGCCCAAATTTTCATGTGCTTAAATGCCTTTTTTAATGCATTACTGTTGACGTTTATGGTGGGTTCATTGGCTTCATGAGGTTGTGGGACAGCATTCGTGGAAGTGGCCGTTTTCCGACCCGACTACATGGAATGTGGTGGTGATGGGGATATATGTTCGCAAGATTTTGGTGGGAAAGGGTGGTTTTGTTGAGTTACTGCATGATAGCTACCCTTGATGTGGTTGGATGAGCCTATGGATGCAGTAAGGTCGATAGCGAGCTTGCGGAACTTTGGATCGTTGGAAAACGCTGGAAACTGGTATCGTGTGTAACTTGAGCTCTGAATCACGTGTTGCGTCGCAACAGTTAGGCAGTCAGGGCAAATGTTGTCCCAATCTAAGAATAGGGCTAAGAAATGTAGAGAACACTGCCTTTTGGAAGTAATGTAGAACATTTCTTTCCCTTGCTTCTTTATTGTGGCATGCTTGAACGTGAATATCTACAACCTTTCTCGAATTTTCTGTTCTGTTGAGAGTCAGGCCTTGGTGAGACTATTTGGTGCACCACGTCAGCACCACTGGCCACGGAACCAGCACGATGTTGTCAGCGTAGCGTGTTTGGCATGGCCTAGCAATCTCTTTTATAAAACGTAATCAAAGGCAGTAAATCGAATGTATTCGTTTATTTTGAAGTAGACAGGTAGAGAGAGAAGTGCCAGATGAAAGGGTCCTCTACCCTTTTACGTCCTTTAAGTTATTGACCGCTCGACGTCTTAAAATCTCTGCTCCAATTTGCCTCACATAAAGAGACTGTGTCCATTCTGCCTGAAGCGGAGGCAGAGACTCCTCACAATGCAATGAACGCAGGTTTGTATCCCCAACGTTCAGCATGCTACGCCATACTCTTGTGTTATAACAAACAGTCGCACCACCAGACCATTGACTCAAATCGCAAGTCCGAGTAATGTGGAAAGGGGGAAAACTGCACTCCATCCCAATCACTAGTCGTAATTCTGAGTGCCATAGCACCATTGAGCGCCAACACTGCAGCCCCTGCACCCAGTAGGGCACTAAGGCAAACCAACACACAACCGGCAGCCGGTCGATCAACATATCCAGTGGCCAACAATCCGACTTGTGGCGGCAGCCCTCAAGAGGGCCGTTATCGCGTTCATGGTTGCAGACTCAGTCAGTCGGTCAATCTGTCTGTCTGCGAGGAGGCACTTAGTCCGCGTACTTTCTGCCGGCCAACGTATTCTCCGGCTTCTTTAGCAGCAGCACCGCCTGGATGTTGGGCACCAAACCATCCTGCGCAACGGTCACACCACCCAACAACTTGTTCAACTCCTTGTCGTGGCGAATGTCCACCTGTAGGTGGCGAAGTATGATACGTGTCTTCTCGTTGTCCCGCGTAACGTTACCCGCCAACTCCAGCAACTTAGCAGCCATGTATCCAAGCGAATACAGCAGCCAGGCGACCGGTGCTCCAGGCCCACACGCTCTGCGTAGTTGCAGCGACGCAACAGTCGGTGCACTCGACCCACGGGGAACTGTAGACCCGCCTGAGCCGACCTTGTCCTCGCTTTGGCCCACGACTTGCCTCCTTTGCCTCTTCCGGTCATTCCTCCCTCGCTCTTGACCAACCGATTAAAAAGTGAATTTGTCACTTGACGCACTACCTTCCGCCACATCCACCACTGGTCACACTGACACACACTTCTTATTGGCTGCACAGTACACCCAACCACTTCACGCATCTCGTTGTCCCTCCACCGCCAACGCCTCCTGCCAATGGCTTCCACAATCATCATGCTTCATCCTACCGACAACTGCATCTGCTATGACTGCATCTCGTGTGGCCCAAGTCATGGGGCATTCGTTTTTCATTTAAGCTAACAAACTGATTTCACATCAGCTAAGTCGAGAATTGTAGATACCATGTGTACTGAACCATCAAATCCAATAATTCCATGCTGCTCCGTGCTCCTTCACTCACTCGCCTCCCTGCGAGGGCATCAGCAATCTGTCCATCTTGCCATTCCAATCCTATATATCCACCTGGTAGTTACTGGATCGGTAGCTGCTACATATGCGTGCGAATTGTTTACATTGCTATTATTGCTGCTATAACATTTAATGGTGACTATGAAGTAGTTATTTGCTTCTGTGTTGTTTTACCACTAGTTCATTAAATGCCGTCAACTTACTAATTTTAGCACTAAAAGGGTCGTATTTGCGAGAAAACCATACCTTTCTAACATCTCCTCCTTGATGCCATCTTGTAGGTGCACCGAGAATCACTCTATTCATTCCAAAGCCTACCTTTCTCTCCCCATCCTCCCCTTCACCGTTGACCCAATCATCACAATCATCTTCGCACGCCTTACTACACCCCATTCCTGCCATTCAACTCGCCCTACCCTGCCCTCACCTACACCTAGATAGAAATGATTACTGTCAACACTGACGCCAGCACCTCCAGAAACAGCACAACAACGGAGACGAGACAGGGTGGGGAAAGTGGTAGTAGAAGTAGATATTGCCACCACAACAACCAAGAATGACTGTGACGATAGTGGTAGTGTTCCTCACTCACTCACTCAATCACTCACTCACTCACTCACTCACTGCACTCTACGCACACACACATCACATCATCCACATGGAGTCGGTGTATTTGGTCACGGCTTAAGTGTGCCTCGACACCGCGTGCTTCGCCAACCCACCCAGCAGCAGCAGACGCACAGCAGCCTGAATCTCCCTGCTCGTGATTGTACACTTCTTGTTGTAATGCGCCAATCGACTCGACTCGGTGGCAATTCGCTCGAAGGTGTCGTTAGCAAAGGAGTTCATTATCGGCATCGCCTTCGACGAGATGCCTGTGTTCGGATGCACCTGACGTAAAACCTTGTGAATGCAGATTGCGTAGCTCTCCTTCCTCCTCCTCCTCCTCCTCCTCCTCTCCTTTGCCTTGTCTGTCTTCGGCACCTTTACCTTCGAAGCCTTCTTCACGGCTTAGCCTAACACTATTTTGGGGATCATAACAACCACTGTCCCCTTGTCAGTGAGACGCGAAACCAAGCAATCCAACACCGCCTCCTCCACACCTGCTTATGCACATTCCCTCCCTCATCTTCTCTGACACGGTTCACCCCACACGCGTTAACGCACACGTCAGCCAATCACAACGCGCACAGCTGCATCAGGCGTCTTCTGGTTGGCCCGAGAGTGAACAGGCAGAGGAGGAGGATGATGTAGCGACAGTCATCCGTGCGCCTATGCTGCCATTTTATCAGCTAGCCAACACTAGCTTTCGTCCGCCCCAACGCTGAAACATTCCTTCCATTTCTATCCATTCCACACACACTTCCAGTCTTATAATTGCCTAAATCATTTTTAACGGGGTTAAGGTGGGCATAGATATACCAGCATGTGAATGTTTGCCCAAATGTGAAACAATAAATGCATGCATGTTTTAACAAATGTAAGAGAGATGTGTGCATAACGAAAGCACCCACAACTGTGTATCACAGTAAATATGTAAATGCTAACATTAGTTAATTAATAGGTGGTCATTAATTATTCACAGTAGTAAAACAGCATAACAGCAGATAACTACTGCATACGCTCCATTAAATATAACATTTTGGTAATACTCTGGACACTTCGCCTACCTATGGGACAGCTACTCTCCCATTACCACCCAGGTAGATAAATATTGGCAGAAGGCAAAAATGAGCACATTGGTGGTGTCCCCTTTCTACACTTTTTGATAAATAGCGTTTCCCCCTTTCCATTCCCAATAAGAATAAAATTCCTTTTGCTTGGTCAGCCAGAAATCAACACAGAACCAATTTTTATGTAAGCAGTTTTGGTCTGGCGTAGTAAGGAAACAATTAGCAAACCTGATACAAAATACACGGGCTTGGCATTGGAAAGCAACTCGAACTCTTATGTACATCTTGGCAAAGCATCATGCACTAAAGAAGAAGAACAAATTAGGGGTACCTACCTGAATGTGTAATAGCATCTGTAATGCTTTGCCTGTTCAAACTACCGGTTTCGGTCACTTGGGTGGCCATATTGCACTAGCCGAGCTGGCTGGCCTTTGGGCTATGCCTAGCAGCACCAAGCCCTCCGTTTCAAGAATATATGCATTCTGCCCTAGTATTATGTTGTCCTTTGCTTTCGAGGAAGTATCGGGACGCTACGGCATCATTAAATCGAAAGCACCTGTGGTGTCCTGATATTTTCCATAAGGCAAAGGAAGGCGCAATACTAGGACAGATTGCATATATACAACGCGCACAGCTGCATCAGGCGTCTTCTGGTTGGCCCGAGAGTGAACAGGCAGAGGAGGAGGATGATGTAGCGACAGTCATCCGTGCGCCTATGCTGCCATTTTATCAGCTAGCCAACACTAGCTTTCGTCCGCCCCNGGATGATGTAGCGACAGTCATCCGTGCGCCTATGCTGCCATTTTATCAGCTAGCCAACACTAGCTTTCGTCCGCCCCAACGCTGAAACATTCCTTCCATTTCTATCCATTCCACACACACTTCCAGTCTTATAATTGCCTAAATCATTTTTAACGGGGTTAAGGTGGGCATAGATATACCAGCATGTGAATGTTTGCCCAAATGTGAAACAATAAATGCATGCATGTTTTAACAAATGTAAGAGAGATGTGTGCATAACGAAAGCACCCACAACTGTGTATCACAGTAAATATGTAAATGCTAACATTAGNATAACGAAAGCACCCACAACTGTGTATCACAGTAAATATGTAAATGCTAACATTAGTTAATTAATAGGTGGTCATTAATTATTCACAGTAGTAAAACAGCATAACAGCAGATAACTACTGCATACGCTCCATTAAATATAACATTTTGGTAATACTCTGGACACTTCGCCTATCTATGGGACAGCTACTCTCCCATTACCACCCAGGTAGATAAATATTGGCAGAAGGCAAAGATGGGCACATTGGTGGTGTCCCCTTTCTACACTTTTTGATAAATAGCGTTTCCCCCTTTCCATTCCCAATAAGAATAAAATTCCTTTTGCTTGGTCAGCCAGAAATCAGCACAGAACCAATTTTTATGTAAGCAGTTTTGGTCTGGCGTAGTAAGGAAACAATTAGCAAACCTGATACAAAATACACGGGCTTGGCATTGGAAAGCAACTCGAACTCTTAAGTAC
>LWMK02000296.1:20842-64709 GCA_001693075.2 Taenia saginata | reverse complement strand
ACGCTCCCCTTGGTCAGCCTCCCGTGTCAGCCATCACAACGTAATCAGTGCTGTGAGAAGCACCCATAAGCTAACCGTTTCAGTCATCAAGATTCTAGCGCATGTGTTTTTGTGGCGCAATTAATGCCGCGTAGCACTCAGTAAATCAAAGGCGTATTTCTAAATCCTTCTCTCTCACTATAATGTGTCTCAGTGAAAGATGGAGGTATGAATCAAAGTGTTAGAATGGGTCGAGACACATGCAACACATAGTGTGATTCCAGGCTTTTTTGATGCCGTGGATAAACCCGAGGGTGGCGTAGAACCCTGAGCAAATGGAGCAAATGGGCCTCGTAGGAACGGGATTCACGCGATGCAAGTGTGCAAAGCATAAGACGATGCTATCGAATGGCATCCTGCACATTCTACATCTGTAGACACACCTTTCGGCGAATGGAGGCGAGTTGCCCGACAAACTCGGACAGAGCTTAAGGAGGATGCTTGACCACAACCTCGCTGGTCCCCCTTGGCAGTTGCACTAGACTTAAAGTTCACGGTTAGTGTCGACTTAGTTGTTAATAACTTCCTTGCATACACGAGGGAGAGGGAGATGCCGAAGATGAAAGTCGATTCCAGCCCCTCTGTCCCGAGATTTTCTATTAGGTAAAGGAAGACGTAGTAATAGGACAGAATGCATATATTCCGGAAACAGAGGGATTAAAGGCAGCTGGCTTGGCCCAGAGTCCAGACAACCGACTAGTACAATATGCCTACCAAAGTGACTTAAACCAGCGGTCCAAACAAAGCATTACAGCACAATTGTGGAAGTATTTAGAAGTATTTAAAAAGGCCAAACACAAAGCCTAAACTTGTCTTTCATTTCGAATGTTTTGGCGAATTCTGTCTGGCTAAACTTACAATACTTTCTTTGTTTGAACTGCCGGTTTCGGTCACTTGGGACGGCCAAATCGTACTAGCCGGTTGGCCAGCCTCCGGGCCGTGCCAACAGCCCCCAAGCCCTCTGTTCCCAGAACATGTATTCTGCCCCAGTACTATGCTTTTGTAATACTTTGTTTGTTCGAACTACCGGTTTAGGTCACTTGGGTGGCCATCTTGTTCTAGCCGGTTGGTCGGCCTCCGGGCCATGCCAACAGCCCCCAAGCCCTCTATTCCCGGAATGTATATATTCTGCCCTAGTACTGCGCCTTCTTTTGCCTTAAGGGGAGCCTCGGGACGCTACAAAAATCAATTATCAAATTAAGTGTTTTGCAATTAATACGCAAAATCCTAAGCATGCTCAATTGATTTTCTTCAATACTTAATGCTTTAATTTAACTTTAAACTACATGCGCTGATATGCATATATTCTTCTAACTTCTGTAAATAGCATAAATATTTGTAGCTGTGCCTGTTATATTTGCATGATTCTTGGATTGTGGGTTTATGTTAAATACTAAAAGCACGTCAGCTAAACCACACATTTTATTAGTAGTTTATAAAGGCAATAGCTGATCGCGGCTGCTTTGAATTTTGTTTCGGAAAGGATGATGGGTAATATTTGGTAGCTTGGGTGCCAGCTTGAGAGGCTCTGATTGCGTCTGATTTGGCTAGCTCAAGTATGCGTTTTGTTGGAATTAGTGCGAACAATGTTTTAACCTTTGCTTTTGGAGACATGTGTGTTTCTAGTGGAGTGTAATATGCTAAGAAAGGGAGCATCACCTCGCAGCATTGGATGTGTATCTAGTCCTGTATATTGCCTTACGACTTTCGCAGGTTAGAATGGGTTGCAGCTTGCCGACTTCGGCCACATCTTTATGTACGTTATTTTCATCACTATGATTTTCATGTTGGTAGAATAGATATCGGGGGCATGGGGTACTTTGGAATTTAATTGCTTGTTAGCTTTGTGAACTTGGTTTCATGGTGATAGTATCTTTGAGAGACGTGTTATGTAGGGTGCAGATTGTTATTGAGTCGTGGGTTCAGCTTTGATATGAGTTGGTGTTTGAGACAGATCCAGAAGCGAAAGAATGGTTACATGGAGGTCTGTAGCTGTTCGTTTGGGAACGATTGCCTCAACACGCAAGCCGCACCTCGTGGGCGTCTTGAATGTTTGTTTTTTGAGGCATTCTTGTTACTTGCACTTGTGTTTTTAGCTTTGCAGTGCGCTTGAATCCACTTCTTGGCCTTTCCTTTCTCTTCTTTTAAGTATTACGAGCTCACAATGATGGCGGATCGACATTTGAAGATTCCGTGGAGTGGTAGACAGTGCAAGATTCCCGAGTCACCTGGACAGGCGACTCCTTGGTTTTGCGATATGGATCATGTCATGGACGATACCGGTATGTTTAATGGCATTGCGATAGGTTTCGCCTCGTTTGGCACAGGCATTGGATAATTACATGGGTGCAAGCTAGAGTGCGAGATTAGAGTTGACATGGCATGAAAGCTTACTGTTCCGTGTGGGAAGGGTGGTGGGTTGCGACAGTGATTGTGCCACTGCTGAAATAGAGAAATTAAGGTGAATTAATCCAATTTTTTATCAAATGTAGTACAGTTTTTTTTATGAAGCAATGTTTGCCTACCCTCGCGACCCTAGGTGCATGTTCTTCATTGCAATATTTATTTATTTTTCATTTTATGCATGGGTGCGTTTTTATGGTATTTTTCAGGTAATCCATATTTGGTGCATGAAATGTACAAATTGGTAGTCATTTACATGTACACACGTGTTTCGGAATGCACATCTATGTGTGCAAAGATTTTTATTGGACAAGATTCACGAAGGAAGGCTAGATGAGTTTTTGTTGTCTATAGATGGCTACTTTTAAGCAGATGTGAATGCTAGTGTCACCACTGGGCAACTGCGTGGCGGTTAGTCCGTTGAATCCCTTTAATAGCATTCGCTAGTGCGCCTGGAGCCTTTTGCGTCTTCTCAGCGCCAAAGGTTACTTTTGCCTGCTGGCCTTTCAACCGCCTTGGTGGCAGGGCACTGAAACGTCCATCTAGGTGTTGATATTGGGCTTTGAGCATAGATGAACTTGCCTGACGCACACTTCGATTTGGGTAGCTGATAGGATTTCTAAATCAGTAATAACTTGGAATGCCTTTCCATGAGGCTGGACCTGCGTAAAGTACTTGTCAAGACGAAGGCGAAGTGAGGTAGGCACTAGCTATAAATTCTACGCATTAGCGTTTCTAAAGTAGACAGTGAATTAGCGGCAAAACAGCTTACTTTGGTATCTAATAAAGGCTGGTTTGGGCAAATTAATTCTAAAAAATGCATAGCGTTTTATTTCTGCATGAGCTGAAAACACGTAAGTAGAAACTGCGATATGCTATTACTCCAAAGACCCAATGTTTGAATGTTTGTTTTAATTACTTAACAGTCAGTTTGCATTGTCAATTTGTTACCTTACGATGAAGAACTTTTGCTTCTGAAGGTGGAGGTTGGTGAAAACCTTGGGAGCATCCAAATGCCGCACGGATGGGACGCTATAGCAAGGCGAACGCGGTTAATAAAAAGCAAACTGTGAAATGCAAAATGGGAGTTAACCGGGTCTCGATTTAAAGGCTTAAATTTAAAAAAACACTTGATGCAGAACAAAATTTTAAATCAGTAGGGCATTTGTAGCGTGAACAGTAAATGCGACGGGTTTCCCAGTAATTGATGAATTTGATTTACAAGTGCAAATTTGATAATGCGACTAACAAGATGAATTAAACACTGTTATTCTTCCCAAAAGTAACATTAAAATTTTTGCTGCTTACTTGTTTTCAAAAGGAAAAGAACGGCTATCAACTAGATATAAAAGAGAACTTCTAAAAAATGACTGGTAAAAATATTGAATTATGGAAAAACTCACCTACTATTTTTTGTAGATGGGTTGACATGCTTAAAGAAGGGAAGGGGGAGATAAGAGGAAAGTAGTATCTATTCACTTCCACGACATCATATCCCAATGACTTTGCTCTCATTTCACTCATTAGATTAAACTGTAGTTGCAATTGTAGCGTCCCAAGACGTCCTTGAAGGTAAAAAGGGCATTGCGCAAGGGCAGATTACATATGTTTTGAAATCCGAGGGCTTGGGAGCTGTTGGCACGGCCCTGAGGCCGGCCAACTGGGTAGAACAATGTGACCACTTAAGTGACCGGAACCGGCAGTTCGAACAAAGTATTACAGTAATTGTAGCGTCCTGAGACTATATTGAAGGTAAAAGAAGGCGTGGTTCTGAGGCAAAATACATAGATTCTGGAAACAGACGCATTGGGGGCTGCTGGCATGACCCGAAGGCCAGCCATCCGGCTAGTGCAACATGGGCACCCAAGTGATCGAAACCGGCAATATGAACTAGCAAAGCATTACAGTAATGCCTTGCTGATCGTTTAACTCTCATTTCCGTTACGACGAATCGGGTTGGCCAGATTTCCTTTGCAGAGTGGACTGTCCTCTGAGCCATGCCAGCAGCACCACTTCCTTTCTGTCTGCCGAACGTATGTGCGTTATGTCTTCCTTTGCCTTCAGAGAAGTCTTGAAGGGAGCGCAACAATAACTTGACCATAATTCAACAAAATTTAAATACAAAGCATCATTGGCTTAGGCACATCATATATGCTAGTCCAAGTGTGTTTTTAACGTGTGGTGGCATTCGGTGCTCTCGGTTGTTTTGAATATCTTCTAAGATCATCACGAAAGGTGAAACAGTATTGTTTTTCTTTTCAGTAATTTGTTCGCAGTGAAGAACATACTTGGCCAGTTACTTGTTTCACAACTTGAGGACGGGCGAACTATTCCAAGCAAACCCTAAGTTAAGCTCCAGGTGATTCTCTATGTCTCAAAAAGGTTTCTAGAGCGCTGCTAAGCTCTAACAATTCAAATTTCGAGTTGCTATATTAGGCGAGTGTTAGGCTCCTTCTATCAGATGGGGCATTGTGAAAATTCCTGTCCATTCACTTAGTCGATAAAAATTTACTGAGCAAAAGCTAGTGCAAAGTGAGTAATCAGGTATCACCAAAATATGGGAAGACTTGTTACGAGAAGGCCTTTAAGCTCAATTTAAATTTTGGGGCACTGCTCGACAAGTGCTCCCCTTTCCTGGTATGAGTACCACCTATGGTTACGACGGTCACTCTGCTGGTCCCCATGCGAACCTCGGAAATGCGTCCTCAATGTGAGTAGTAAGAAATCAGAATACTCTTTATGACAAAAATGATTTCAATTGGTCCGCATCTAGCATTTTACTTTTTCTAAAAGAAAGAGTAGTAAAATCCACAAAAGTGGTCTGATGGAGCAGAATGATAAGCAGTTTAACACTGGAAGAAACTTTAGCTGTCTTCAACCTGTTTGGTAAAGCAATTACTAATCTTTTATGGAATACATTCCTTCAGCCAATGTTGACAACATGGTGAGCATGTGACAGGAAATGGATTTATTGATGTTCTTCTGGAAGGCACAGGTGAAAGGCGACTCCTTGTCATAAGTCCGCTGACCTCCTGTCTACTGATGTTAAAGGGAGTAGTACTGACATTGGCCATAATGCTGAGTGCCCGCCAAGGCAGGGAATGACATTGAAGTGTATGTCGCAAAAATGCAGTACCAGAAGGCTCATAGTGTTTGAGGCCTTGAAAAACCAAATCAAAGTCGTTTGGTGGGCGAAACAATGCGCTCAGTCCCCACGGCATTAGTCTGAAGGCGTCAACTATGTTGGATAGCCTGTAGGCGATCAAACCCATGTCGTCCATGTAAGACGATCTATTGAAGCTGTTAATGACCCATCCCTTTGTGAAGACCAGCGACTTCGACATCACCCACTTTGATAAGCACAGTGAGAATCTCAAAAAAATCTAACCGAGACTATTATCCCGACGAGATTTACGCACTTTAATAGCCAATACATAGTGCTATCTACTTAGTGAATATTCTGTTATTCACTTTATTGCGAATCGGAAGAGTCTAACCAGGCTATGAATTCCCACGTATCACTTGCACCTTTGCGGATTCAAATTGCTCTGCGAAGGTGGCAGAACTTTCTGTATTTTTTTAAAGGGAAGTGAGAGCATAGCGTTTCAAGGCACTGGGCAGTTAATTGGTGCTCTAGCAAGGTTCCCTTTTTACAATTTTGGCGTGCATCCTGCAGTGTGCTTCACTAAAACTCACATCCATTTAAATAGCTCTCATTCCTTCTTAGTGAGTACGTACTCCCCTTTCGCTTGGCAGAGCGTAAGGTCCATGAATTGCTCCTCTCTAGACGCCATCAACAGGGTCTACGTGTGATAGGGGCGTTGACTTCTCAGACGTGGTGAGTGAATCTTCTAATTACCGCTCCGCATCACACAGTGCCTTCCAGGGCTGACTCTCCCTTCCTGATTTGTCTCTAACATAAACGCACGATTTCATGGTAGTCAACAGCCGCTGAGGTGACATAGTTTCTACTTCAAGCTACCGCTTTGCTAGAGGGGTTCTAATCCTTCGTCTCTTGTATCTTTACCACTTTAGCAAGTATGTATACTTATGCTGACGGTATATTTTGACTAGTAAAATGCCTATAGTAGTAACTAACTAAAAGACGTCAAGTTTCTAAGCATTGAACCTTGCATCCATTGCGTTTTGCATTTCTCTTGCATAAATTCTTCCACAGTATCAGTTATTAAGGCCATTTTGTGCGAGAAAATGAGTAGGAAAACGCCCACCATCATTAACTCTGATGCTGCTTCGGCTAAACTGAGACGGAAATAGTTGTTCCAGGGGAAGGTTATTTCTAAATTTTTTTAATATGAAGTATTTCTCTTTTCAAAAATTGGTCATTTGTCTAGATCATTACGCGGTCTCTGCCACATTTTGCACAAACACACACTCTTAAAGGTAAGGAACATCCCAAATGCATCGTAGCTGTAACTTGAGCTAATTATTTATTTTACAATCACTTAAGGTTGCGCTGCACAGAGAGACATACTTCGAGGAGGCAGAAATCCATGCTTCCCCTCTCTTCGGTTGGCCAGTGATCTCTGCAGAGAAGAAAGCAAATTTGCTTTGCATTGAGCTCCTTATCTATCACATCACTCGCATCGAGCAAAGCTGCTTTTTTGAGTCAGATGTAGATTTGCTTTTTTGCAGGTCAAGACGGAAATACACAAGATTTCATTTCCTACATGTTGATGGCATGTTCCAGTGTATTTTTCCCATTCATATTATAAACTAGAATTGTGATTTCTCCCAATCCCATGGATGCAATGATAAGTGGGATTAGCCAATTCATTAGGTGGTCAAAGAAGTCCATATCTCTCGTAATTCGCAGGGCCATGTAGGGTGCATTCGACTGTTCTGCTTATGTGCATTGCGCTCTTGGCTAGGCTCTGCATTCCTCTTATTTACATCCAAAGGTCTCATACCAAGTCACGCCAGTTAATCCCGATGACTGTAATTCTGCCTTGACCGCTATCCAAACCGAATCTAACCCGCTTCTTCAAGCTGAGGCAGAAGTTCCTTATCAAAAATACTGTTACCTTTGAAAGTGCTTATAGTAACTTGAGGGTGGTGATGAACAATTACATGGTGATAGTGATGAACTACCTACAATTGCTTGCGAATCGAGGTTAAGGTGTCAAGCTCAACCTCTAATCTTGTGCTTGCTTTCTAATTGTTGATGTGTGGTTCCATCGTAGGCGCTAGTTCCAAGTGCTGGAGGGCAAACAGCAACCGAGGCTGTGGTCTGTTTCCCAAAATCATGCTACTCGTTGCGAGTTTAGGCCGTGTAAAACAAGCCTTTCACAATTCCTAATGCCAGTGCAATGCAAGACCTCGCATTAAATGCCACAAAGGTCAAATCTAACCACTAGAAGATCTATCTTTTGCAGTGCAAAAGTTTGTGGGAGCAATACACTATTCCTTGCTATGCTGTTAATGGCATTTCTTTGTTCCCGACCATCACCTTTACACTGTGTTGGCATAAACATCAAACATCCACGTGGTCGGGCGTTTTGGTAATAAAGGCGCAATTCTACCAGAGGTGGAAATGGCTGACTGTGTTGCTCACCATTACAGAGATTCTGTGTGAGCTCACTTCCCAGTTATTTTGTGCCTTGCTGAAACAGACAATGGAGACGTGGGTTTTACCGCCTTCAGGCTATCATTTATGCATTCATTATTAATGCTGCGAATGCTCTACTGCTATTTAGCCTTATTCCACAACAGACTTTATTGTTGCTTCCCATCGGCTTGACATTATGTTACTCTCAAGGTCGTCATCGCCCTCACGTTTGCGGTAAAAGTTCTTCATCATGAAGTAGTAAAAGACAGGACAAGCTCATACCCAAATGATTTAAGCAAATCAGTTTACATTGGAACTTCGCAGTGGTAACACAACGTTGCCTCTCTCTACGTTCTTCCAGCCAATTATGTAGTGCAAGTTCAAATACTGGTGATCGCACCATGAGAAATCACAGTAGCACCTACAATTATACCACGTGTGCGAACAGGTTACCATCGTTGTGCCAGGTAGACTGCGATTAGCACAGTTTTCATTCACGATTGGCACACCATCATTCGTTTTCAATTATCACCATTTCTAGGTGCTGCGCGTTTATGGCTAATTCTCCAACACATTTATGGCACCAAGAATTGCCTATCCAGACATGCAATAGGTGCTTCAATTTTGTACATTCACACTTACAAAGACCCGAGATGGCCAAATTTTCCACTTCAACCTGCAATGTAGCTCTGTCTTAGGCTTAGTCCCAAACAGAGTAGATCCACTATTCATCATGTTTCCATGTATACCTACACACATCAATCTGGTGGTTTTGAGGTGATTCCTTGTTGTATCCGTGCTAGCCTATCTACTCCTACCACACAGCTCTCCAATTACAAGGGATATTTTCGTTAAAAAAAAACTTTGTATTGGTAGTCACACCTTCCGGTTAATACAAGTGCCTCCATCTTATCTGATATTTCACCCATTAGCGTTCGCTATAGAACAGTGATTCGAATGGGTTAACACATTAGTTACAATTGATGAATGTAACAAACAATCCTTCAAAAGCCATTTTTCATTTGACCCATTGACAATGATGATTAATTTGGTTTAGAACCGTTGATAAAGGAATGATTCGAGACATGTGCATGTGCACGTACAACAACTGATGTTGGATTGTTCGTGCTTCATTCCATCCACCACAATTCGAATTTCAATGAGAAATTTTTATTGTATTCTGAAAAGGATTCCAAGGAGTACTGTTTCAACCAACTCCTGTTAAGTCGATCAACGCTCAACTCGTATTTTACCCGCGCCATCGTTTTGTCACCACATAAGCGGCTTCATTTGATAAGTTGTGACAAGGAGACCCTTGGTATTAATTGGATTAGGCACTGTGTGTCAATATGTTCTAATCGCACAGGTCTCCAAGTCATACTTTCTCATCGACTTCGTCTATTCGATTAAGACGCAGACTGTTCTGATTGTGGCTGTGCCAATCATACAAGACATGATTGCAAAGTCTAGGTCTACATACAACCAATTGAGCATGCACATAGATCTGATCTTACCACCAGTCCTCATGGCACTTTCAAATAACTAACTCGATGTTTGACAGGGAAGCGTTGGGGAAGGCAGAAGCACTGGCATGATGAGAGTCAGTGTAGACAAATATGGAGGTCGTTAGGAGTGATTGGGCAAGTTGATGTGCTCTTTCGTAGAAAGGAGCCTTCGGGGTGCAAATGTTTAACTTTGCGACACATAGTAGGAATGAGACAAAGAGAAGCACGAAATCGGTCATCCCATTCCTCCACTCATTCAATGCGTCGAAACATTGCATGATTTTGTTTCTATTCACCGCAATGATTTGCCTTGTCCTTTAAGGAGACAGTTCTTAACCCCCATCCCTATACTCATGCTTGATGCTATTCAATTGAAGAGCAGGATCTGCTTGCCTATGTCTAACTTGGGTTATCATGACGCGAGTTTAATGGTACAGTTGCCACTGTCGACATCAGTGCTTGCTTGAGGAAAGGCAGATTCTGGAAATTTTGGGTAAGATAACGCATTGAAACACAAAATCCTTAGCAGAGGCATTTAGATTTGGCACTGATACCTCCGTAAATGGTAAAATTGGTGTGGAATTCTACTTGGTCTGCCTTGTAATGGGCACCATGAAAGACATCCCCTTTCCCAGTAAACCTTATGCCATTTGGTTATGAACTGAAGGCGTGTTATATGGTAGCACGAAGTTCGTTCCTTACACAAAGGGAGTGTCGAAATGAATGGCTAGAGTCAAGTAAATATTAAGTTGATCACCCATTAATAAATCGTCTACAGTACTCACACAAAAATGCAAAGCAGTGGTCGCCCTTAAGTTCTCTTTGGAATGTTTGCAGGTCGATCCCGTAGTAAAAATAAATTAATAAGGAAATGCATCAGAAGGAAAGTGTATGGGTAAATGAGTGGCCAAGTGGGTAGAGAAAAGATTTATTTCATGCTTATGCATGTAGCCACTGCAAGGCAAAAGAAGTAACAACTCTCTGGGTTAGAGTTAGTCTTGGTAATCAAAACAAGGTAAACGAGTTTCCGTGTTTGGCCACTTTATGATTTCCACGATCCAATGAGTAAATGTTATTCATTTTGTCGATATGTCACTCTGCTTTTCTGTGCTTGCGAACTGTGCTGCTTCGCTGCCATGATGGGGCTACACGCACTTTCAACCTTTTTGTGCATAAGCTCGTAGTCCTCCTCTGTGGCCTCTTAGTCGAGGTCTATCCACTTGAGCGCAGTGTCACACATCTTAAGAGTACAATTGTGTTGCTCCTCCGACGTCCTGTGCCTTATCTCATCATCTACTAACTTTGATTGTATGGTGAAGATGTAGCTTTCCAGCTTATTCCTTGCTGCCATCTTACTTCTCTGCTTCTCATTCTCCAGCCTCAACTCCTTAGTTTCATTTATCATTTTTTCAATCTGCTCCTCTGAGAGACTACTAGTATACCTGGCATAGACGTTCATCTGCTGCTTTGACAAGCCGTCCATCGCTGACACATCGAGAATGCCATTTTTGTCGAGAGCAAATGTAATTTTTATCTGAGGAAACAAACGTGGCGAAGGTGGGATACCCAGCACGATAAACTCTCCCACCAAGTTGTTCTCATTTGTTACCAATTGCTCACATTCGTACATCCAAAATGACATGTTTTGTTGATTGTCAAATAATGTAGTGCACACCATTATTTTCTTCGATGAAATTTTCATGTTACGCTCTATCAGCGTTGTTAGTGCACCACATGGTCTCGCCAACTTTATTGAAAATGGTGCCATTTCCAGCATCACTAGCGACTGTTTGCCAATCATGCTAGACGCCAGCAACGCTGCGCCACACGCTGCTGCCTCGTCCGGATTTATGGACCTGTCAAACTTACTGCCACTGAAGAAGTCCTGCAGTAAGTGCTGCACCTTCAATATGCGCGTTGATCCACCCACCAGTAATATCTCGTGAACATCGGCCTTGTCCAACTTTGCACCGCTCAACGTCTGGTTTACTAAAGCCAACATTCTGTCGAAGAGGTCCAAGCACAATTGCTCAAACTGGTACCGTGAAATGGACACAGAGAAATCGACGCCCTCATACAACGATTCCACATCGATGCTTGTGCACTCAAGCAAGCTCAACGTTCTTTTTGCTTTCTCACACGCCATTCTCAGACGAGTGATGGCTTTTGCGTTGAGTTTCTTAAACTTCTTCAGGCAGTAATCCACCAGTCGAGAATCAAAGTCACCACCACCCAAGTGCGTGTCACCACCAACAGCAATCACCTCGAATTTTTCATTCCCAATGGACATGACAGACACATCGAGGGTGCCACCACCCAAATCGAAGATGAGTGCGTTGCGCTGCCTGTCAACCCTCTTGTCCAAACCGTAGGCAAGAGCAGCTGCCATTGGCTCACTGACGATACGCATCACATTCAAACCTGCTATTTTGCCTGCATTAATCGTTGCCTGACGTTGGTTGCTGTTAAAATACGCTGGAACAGTGATCACAGCATCTGTTATCTTCTTGCCTGCATAAGCTTCTGCTATCTTCTTCATCTCCAGCAGCACCATAGACGAGATCTCCTCTGCAGTAAATTGTTTTGTCTTACCACAATACTTCACTTCAACCTTTGGCTTTGTATTCGAGTTTACCACCTTAAATGGCCAGTGCTTCATATCACTTTGCACTTCCTCGTCATTGAAGCGACGTCCGATCATCCGCTTTACATCATACACCGTACTTGTAGGATTTGTTTCTGCCTGATTCTTTGCGGCAGCACCGGTGAGGTATTCTCTATCCGCAAAGGCGACAAAACTGGGGGTTTTGCGGTCACCCTGGCCATTGGCGATGATTTCAACATTGCCCTCTTGAAAAACGCCGACACAAGAGAAGGCGGTTCCCAAATCAATTCCAATAGCTGGATCTGCTTGCGGACTTTGGTGGGATGTGCTGATACCTATGTGTTTGATCTGATAATGCTGATCCTTACAATCACGCAGCCTTTATGTTAAGTGCTCTTGGAGCCTGAATTTTTTTACGAAGTGTGCTAAGCCCTGGAATGCTCTTAGCCAACCAGAAACTGCCATTAATCAATGCTTCCATTGGGTGACAACTGCACACACGAGTGTAATGACGCACAATGTGGACTCTGATGTGAATACGCCCTTGAGTGAGCATCTCAATGTTAAATTTTGATGGTGGAAATATAGGAGTGAAGAAGCGAAGACTCGTTGACTCATGGTTGATAGCATCTCAATGTCGGAGTTCAACGACTATCTACATGGTCATGGCTCTCTCTCTAGCGTGAAAGAGCAAAGTAAGGAAGCAGAACAAATGAGTCGCCCCAATGCACTGCTCTTGAATCAACTACTATATTCCATGCTTTCCTTTTGGGTGTGCATACTCTCGAACGTCTTGCGTATAATCACTGGGTTTTCCACTTATCACATAATGCTATTTATTCCATGCATGTTGAATAGTACAGCTACACCTAAGGGCGGCTTCCTAGAAATTGGTCAAAGAAAGACAGTTTTTTGTCGAATGTGCTTGTGCATTTGGTACTTGCTGGGGAGATATTTCAAAGGCCGAAGTGTTAACTGCGAGCTTCAGAGTAAAAGTACTGTTGTGTAAAACTGTGCATGCAAAGGAGAGTCCTTTGCTGTATAATTTTAGGGCAAAAAATGTGGTTGTTCTAAGTTGCAAGCTTCTTTTAGCACCATTGCTCGCCTTTTTGGCTTCATTTTGATGTGACTCCCTCCACCAAGTTCACGCCACCTGTTTATTAAATGCTGTGCCTCTTTCTTTAATAAAACATCGTAGCGATAAACTTAAGTGACTTCTTTCCAAACGACAAACTCATTCTGTGAGTAAAATAATTGCCAATTCTATAGTGAAAGTCGTATACTGATGATTGCACTATGCAAAATCATAGTGGCATTTACTCCTACATCGCGTGTGGAAACAGGTTACCATCGTCGTGCCAAGCGGGCCTCGATTAGCACATCTTTTATTTATGATTAGTATACCACCACTGGATTTCAGTTGGACCCACTCCTAAGCGCTGCACATTTATGGTGATAATTCTACAACACATTCGTGGCACGAAAAATGGCCTCCATGAGCATGCATTACGTGTTGCGACTTTAAGCATCCCTATTTGCAAAGACCTGGAACAGCCAAGTTTCCCACTTCAACCTGCAGAGCTGCTTTGTCTTAGGTTTTAGTTTTGGGCGGACTAGATTTACCACTTATTTTGTTTCCACTAGTACACAAACACGTCAATCTTGTGGTACTGAGGTGATCTCTTCTTAAAATTCTTCATTCTTGCATCTTCGGCCCGAAAGCCTGAAGCTTTACCTTTATTGTTTTCTCTTTTTAATCCCCCTACATTCTCTTTCGCCTCTTCCTTCTCCCCATCTTCTGATAAGAAAGGGACTGACCCATACATAAAAACAGGAGGATAAACACCGACCCAGATGGATAAGTAAAGACATGATCTATCGCATTAAAATGGTGCCCATTGGGGAGCAAGATCACTGGCTATGTGATGAAGTTTATCACAGACAAACCGCCTCAATAACCGGTGATAAAATTGCTCCCAATTTCATGTCTTACCCACTGCTATGCACCTCTACGCCTCGTCACCATGTCTTATGGGCTCGGCATATCTTAGAGCATGAGAACAGGCGCAACAATCACAGAGACGAATACAATGAACAAAATTTGATCCGAAGGCTTGCCCTAATGAAATGTATCCCACACAACAATCTACACTCTGTTAGGAAAGGCGCTTTCACCACACCCAACTCAAATGAAGACCCTCAGAGGCTACTGAAGTGCAGAAATGGCTATGTGATTGGCCTTCAGAAATACAATTGTCAGTGGTCATTGCACTAAAATGCAAACGAATATGCAATCTGAATTTCTGTCAATGTTGGAATGGTTATTTGGGAGGAACTTTAAAGTGATTAGGTATTTTGGGAGGAGAGGAGAATTTGCCAGCTCAAAAAAACTGTGCATCCGCACAACTTCTAAAGAAGAGCATATTAGATATCTTTCTTTTTCGCTACCTCCATTCAGCCACCAATGTAATTAATATTTGTGAAATTATCATAATCTGGAAAGAAATGTGTTTTTCCCTCTTGTTCGCCACAGAAAGTAAACTTTCTTGTGCACAGTGTTGAAATTGGATCGAGTCGGATAATAGATATTTCTTTTCTTCATTACAAACCCGGTAATTGTAAAAAAATTTAGGAACGATTTTACGCTGCTAAATCGAGTAAAACAAAAATGCACAGCAAAATTAAACAACCAAAAAGGGTCGAGTTTAACCATTCCTTAATGTGTTGGGAGTAAAGCAACGACAATGAGTACAAAAACTTTTCGTTTAAGCTAAAGATTACTTGATCCTGTGTCACAAAATTCTCTCGGAGGCTATTGAAACCTTTGCCTCTTCTTTTCGAAATTGTCGCTGTTACTTATGCATTTTTAGTAGCAATTAGATCACAAAGACATCTACTGCTGTGGTAATAGCCTAAACATGTGGGTTGCAATTGGAATTTATGATATAACCGAATAAAGTGCAAAGGTTGCAAAGCAAATTGACACTAGGATTGCGTGCCGTGCCAGTTAAACTTTATTTGAATGAAATTAGTAAGAGAAGAAAAAGAAGAAGAAGAAGAAGAAGAGAGGGTAAGAGGGCTGCTAAAAGAGCTGATAATTTGGCATCTACCTCAAGGTTGCTTTTATCAGTGGCTCTATCTCTTTCCCCAACAAATCTATTTGAAGTTATTTGATCTTGAAATCGATATTTAAATTCCCATTATGACGTCACCTGACCCTAGAAATGAACTAGATCGAAGTCAAGCCTAAGACTAACCTGTATTGACGTAAGTTGATCTAGAAATGGATTTACAATGGTATTTGGCACTTGCACTGTTTTGGGGCTAAAGTCTAATCCATCGGAGTGATCGCTTACTGTCGAAGAGTAATTTGGAGCAGATGATGGAGTAGTAATTAGAATTTTGATCATGGTTTTACCTAGCAAGACCAACTTTCTTAACAAAGGGAATCACTACGATAAATAGAGTTGACTCGGTTCTAAAGATTAGATCGAGTTGCACCCGTTTTGGAGGTGATATTGCATGAGCTATGAGAGACAACTGAGGAATATTTAACTATAAAATGAGCCTCGCTATTGATTCACACCGTGTTCAAGTTGGAATAAGTTTCACCATGTTAGCTGCTTTGATATGTTATGCCCCTTAGTTACTTTGGTAAACACCTTTTAAGGCGAAAAGTCGCCAGCTTTCTTTTTCAAAAATCTTCACGATTGCCCGTGTGGTAACCGTTGCATTATTCAAATCGTGATGCAGTTCACATTGATAGAATTTCTTGTGCCTGTAGTGTTGGTGGTGGATAGAGCAGCTGTAGCCTTGATAAGCCTCTCTGACTCTTCTCCACTGACGAGCTGTATGCGTCCCTACCAACTTCAGTCAGCAAGATTTGAATAAATGCATGCCAAAATAGTTAAGATTCTGCTTCAAAAGTGAATTTGATGCATAGTCCACACTACTGTTAGGTCAAGTGTCAATTCGCCGGTCAGATTGGTTAGATATAGTGCAGATTTTTCACAAGCATGATTGTTACTTTGCCATTCATTTTGCTTCTGCTGATGCGAATATCTTCCATCGGGTCGAATTCGTTTGAGTATACAGTGGGAATTGATTGGATGAATGGGCTCTAAGAGCTCTGCTACAAAATATGAGGACGACAAATAAGCACTTAAGGATGTGCACCGGCTCCTTCTATCTTCTAGTCTATGGGATTTCTGCTGCCTCTCCGCCAACACAGCGATGATGCTAAAGTGCATCTTGGTGGTCATTAATTGCTGGCAGATCTGTGCTGGAGCCGTTGGAAGTCTGCAAAGTTTGGTACGGTTCAGTGCGATGATTCTTGACTTCATGACGTCGATTTCGTAGGCAAAGGACATTAATTCTTCCGTGCAGCTGAGGAGTGCTAAAAGTGACAAATAGGAAAAAAATCGCTTAATGACGGCATCGTATGATTTTATATGTATTTCTACTTACATTGCATTTTCGCGTGTCCATTTCGGAAAGTCTCTTCTCTTATGTGGGATTTGATCTTTTCCATCTGCAACAATTAGTGACAACTGGATGAAAGTGACATTAGAGTGGGTGACTTATAAATAATTCTGCTTTAGTTTGAGGCTCTTCCCCCTAATGACTTCCCTAGCCTCCTTGGTTGTGTAGATCATACTGACCAAGATTCGATGTTGAGAAGCTTCCTTTAAATGTGTCATTTGTCTAAAAAGTAAAATGTCTACACGTCTTCCATGCACATTGTGCTACAGGGTCATGAGCATCAAGATTGTACCAATTTTAAGGTGCCTATAAGGTGACCACATAACTGAGGTTTGTGTTCAATTTTGAATAGTAAGCAGGAAATTTGGCAGCAATAAGCATTAAGAAAACATTTTTATAGAACTAAGAAAGTGGACTGATTGCTGCCGAGTTTATTTATGGTAAATCAGATTGCCTACAATGGTGACAACATTTAGAATGCAGGCAGTTCAGTTTTAAAGCAAAGGCACACCATGTCTGGGTTCAGACTGCGTAAACCATCACATCGAATGACGGCTAATGGTGCTGTGGATCACATATTCTGATTCCATATTTTTACAAAAGTGTAAAGGTTGTACGGACTGAACAATAACTGAGGCAGACAGGCACGAATAAAAAAGTATTCTACTAATTGCTATCAGTAGGAAGCCTCTTAAACAACTAAATTTTCGTTGACAAAATCCTTCTTCTTTGGGAGTTCGGCCCAAATTACGTCCGCTTGGCGGAGGCAGAAGGCCTTCGAGCATTGAAGAAGAAACATTGAGCCGCAGTCGGTGGGAGGAGGAGACTGACTGCATAGCCATACGTGCTCTCATCCCAAGACTGTATAAATAGCAGGTGGTAATAGCTGTTTGATATCCTACTAAATTGCAAGGCTTGGGTCTCACTTTAGACCGCTTTTCTATTCGTATTTCCAGTTGGTCTCCAATTCACCTGTCTAGCCGTACTTTGTCCACTCAACCATTTAATCCGCTAGTTATCTGCGCTTCCGTCCATTTGTTGCTTCTTTCATTCGCACATCCTGGGTCCATTCCTTGTTCTTTTCTTGCAATTATTCTCGTGCACCTTTGTCAATTCAGTCAGCTTCGTTTCATTAATCGCATTTCCTTTCATTCACTTGACATTTATCCGTATACGGTCCATTTGTTCACCCGTTCACGCCTCATCTATTCATCAATATTATATGGGGACTTCCAAACTCGTTTTAGACGCTTCACTCTCAATTTTTGCGGAACCATAAATTTTTTATCACTTGTAAGGCAAAAAGGTGCTTTTGAGTAGATCTGTCCCCATTTTAGCTGTCAGTGAGGCACCGCTTGTTGGCTTTTCTGCCAAATATCCAGAAACCGTTTGACTCTGCTTTTGGACACATGTCCTTTACTTTCTTGGTAAAGCTGGCTTGATCAGCCTCAGTCTCTTGGCCTCGGAAACGATTATAGCATGCGTGCCTAACTAAGTGAGACAGGCGAAATTAGTATAGTGGAGAGCGCTTTGGCCACCATAGATGGCTATTTTATCTGGCTGGGTGCTAGGGTGCTGACATAGCTGTGTTAGTAGCTACACCCACACCCACATCTACACGCAATCACGGCCGTGGCTGCAGTCAGGACATTTGTTCTGACCGATGCTTGCACAACGGTGATGACTCAAGTTGGTTTATTAGACGGCTCCGATCTATCAACCATCTACCATCAAACCTATCGAGCATCATCATGAACAGCATAGCTGATATCTATCCATTCTTAATTTATTGATCAACCCATCTTCAGTCTATCCATCCAATTCTGGTCCATTCTTCTATTTCTTACATGTCTGGTTCATCTATACACTGGTTTAACCATTAATTCATCCATTTTATCTTTGCTTCCATCATGTCTCCTCCTAATTTAGCTTATTTATCTAGTTTGTCCATCATCCTACATCCCCGTTTTCAAGTATCCCCCTCCTGCCTACCACTATCCTCAATTCGTTCATCAACCTTTCCTCAATCCACCCGCTTATTTTCTTTTTCATCCACTCGGAATCCATGCGTAAATCCGCAGTCCAACCATCCGTCCTGAAATTCTACAATCCATTGCTATCGATACGAGGAGGTTTAAGGTGTCGCACGCTTACCCATCTCCTTTGATTAACGCTAACCTGACATCTGTAACAGCAAAGCTATTTGTTTTATTGTGCTGTAATGATTCACCTCGCCTGGTGCGATTCTTTCTCTCCTACATCAAAGATCTCCACCAATAGTCTACCAGCAGTTAGTCTCTTTTTGGCTTTGAGCAACGTGCTTTAAATGACATAAGACGATGGAGACAGAGGAAGCTTGCTACCTGCTTTTAACGATCCGAGTCGAAGCGATCCAAGCCAGCTGGGTCTAAGTGTGTGCTGCATGCTGTGTTAAGTGCATCGCATGTGCGAGCACAGCACACACCCAATTCCAGCCTTTTAATAGCTCCACCTCTATATCCTCTTATTTCATTTAGCTCACTTTCTTACTCCCAGATCGCTGACCATTTGATCCCTGCCTAGATGATTTTTAGGAGGAATTTGCAGAAGAGGCAATTTTATGCATTCCTCAAAGTTTTCTTACAAACTTAGGCACCAGAGATGTTTCCTATTTTTGTCTTCGTCTTTCAGTTAGATCGTCTTGCTCTGTCTGAGTGCTCCAAGCGTAGTGGGTTCGGCCTCAGTCAAAGTACAGGAAGTAATGCCTTGCTTAGATTATATGCCTATGAAATATGAATATGCGCTCTTTGAAGCGCCTCTTTACTTTCCTCTGGCTTGCAGTTAGGGTTTGTTCATGTACTCATGGCTTCCCATCTTAGCGACCCGTACAATTCAGGCAATATATAAATAGACCTATGTGGGACAGCTTGTGGCGCTGCAACTCATGTACACTTAGGCATGGGCATCTCTTAAAAACTGTTCTCACTTCATTGCTTTATTAATAATTTGTCTGCTCATTTTAGATGGCAAAACAGTTGCAACATTTTTCCTTCACTAAACTCGCTTGTGCCTTTGCCCCAGCTCCTACCTGGCGCAAGCACTTCTTGACTCTATGAGGGGTGAACATGTTAGTGATCCTTCCTACTTCGCACTGTCTGGTAAATATTGCAAATCAATGCGAGTTCTTAATCATTTACAATTAGTCTGCAGATTGCTTACCGATAGTAGTTCTGTGATGCTGTTATTATATGATGCAAAAGAGTCACACCCAAGGATTGGCTGTGAGTCAGTAGAAATAGTTGAAGCCTTGCCACTGCTGCATGGACGGCATCAGCTCAATGAGATGGAAGGTATGCGAATGCCTTTTTCTACCAGACTTGAGTGTTTTAGTTTACTTTACGGCTTCTCGTGATCGCTCGCCTGTGTGGTTTTTAACAAAATGAGGCTGAAGAGTGGCTAACGCTTGAACTGTTTACTCTAGCAAACAGTTTCAAGCGCCAAGTCAAAGTTCATGCAGACCTCCTTAAGGTGGTAGCAGTGTTAGAGGCTCCTCTTTTGCTGATTTTATTAAAGGCAAGATTCTATCGCTGGACAGTCATTTTATTCATCAATAGATGAAGGGCACGCTTGAGCGCCAGACCTACTAAAGGCTTAAAAAGGTGCTAACGTTTTGTGTTTCTTCTTCGTCATGGAAGGAGACGCACTCTTAACCTCATATGCGAACTGAAAGCGAAAGACGAGTGCGATGCAGAACCAGTGGACAATTGCTGAAATGATGCGCATTGCAGCAGAATTACAGGCGTGGATAAATCAAGAAAAACAGAGAAATACAAAATGAGTGATTTGTTGATGGAGGGTAAGGGATAATTCGTTCATAATGGATGGTGGGTTTAAAATGATGGGCAAAAGCCTGTCAAGTAGATGCATGCATATGCAAATAATTGATCCAGAGTGGAAATATTGACAAATTATGGATTGCATTAAGCCAGAATATATGTGCTCCGACAACTAAGACAACTTGCCTCCATCTGACGTGAGTACTATTTCTTGGGTCAATTCACCGCGATGTCTATCTTGTCGCTCTTTGACTTTTGTCTCCCTGATATCATCCTCTGTTTTGCACACATCATGGGCGATTTTAAATGTTTAATCTGTGAGAAGGAAGTAAAGAAGACATTTGAGGAGCTAGAGGTGGAATGGGAGGTAAATGACTGGAATAATGCAAACGCTGCACCGCGAACGCTTGCATCCTCTGCAACTTAAACTTCTTATAGTTGTTTGTAGAAATATAATGCCTTGGCACAAGCAATGGGAGCATTCGACATTCTCACTATTTACCGTTTCGATAAACAGTCTTGTCTAAACATTCAAAGCAATGCCAATTAATAGGTTTTAAATCTTTATAACATCAAACCACAAGAATTGAATGCTAGTGGAAGAGCTCGAGACGAATTGTGTCATTGAAAGCATTTCGAGGGTGAGAACACTCGGCATCCAATGTTCATGACCTGCCCTGATCGAATTACTTTCTGATAAATTCTTTCATTCTTAAAAATAGCAAGTGCCATTCCCGAAACTTCTACGCTTATGCGTTACTTTTCAATGGCCCAGCTCAAAAACGGGTGATTTTGAAACAAGCGTTTGCTGTAGAGAATGTTTTGCACAATATCCGATACAGGAGGCAGTGTTTGAACACATGCCCTCAAAGCATTTCTGTAGCTACCCCTTCATCCATTAGACTTATTCCAATGTATAGACTTATAGTAACGCCTTCATCTCCTCAGTTATGCAGATAATTGAGGGAGAATTTTTGAGTCGAATGCAAGCAAACACTATTATAAAAGCGGAATCGGGAAGTTTTTAGCGATATTTGCGTGGGATGGTTAACCTTCTACTTAGAATGACGATAAAGTAAAGCAAGGTCATTTAGGCCATAAAAGTTTTGAGTTGATTGTGGAAGCTCTGACCTGAGCGGTCTGATTTTGTGGGATTAATTGAGCGTTGCTGGAGATTATGATAGGGCAAACATCGAAGTGCATTGCATTGCGCCACATTGCATCGGTGGTCTGAATGTTTCCAACGATGACACAGCAATATCACGTGATTGGCGGTTTAGCATGCATTTGTGAGCCACTGGTTTTGTAAACAAATTACACATAGTAAAAGTTTCTTTGCATTATAAAGCTCCCGAATAAGCTGTCTTAACTCACCCTCCATGGACGTACACTCATCTATGTGCCTTGTGATCAGGCAAGCGCCCAATATAAGAGGAGAGTTTTGCATTTACTGGTGTTGTGTTTTATATCCTAGTCATTGTTACACCCGAAGGTAGTTTTTCACTAAATTTTGGAGTGAATGTAATGAAAATGAGAGCCTATGCAGTACATTGGAAATTAAGTTGCTCAAAGAACAACGATAATGCCATTTTTTAAGGTTTTACAATGCAACATGGCACGAAAAGCCATCAATGTTCAATGGGACTCGGCATAGCAGTGCATACTATTTCATTGCATACACTGAAACAGTTTCTCCACGTTTTCATTAAAGCCATATCTACCAATCACCACATAAGCAAAGAATTGGCACTGCTTCATGCGCATGCGACCCTGTCGTTCACCGGTTGCTGAGATACATGCCCCACTTCTGCGCGTTTGTGGTTACTTAGAAAGTTAAGTGAATGTAGGCGCTTCAGAGGTGACAAGGCATTGGGTACGACGTCTGTAAACGTGAAAAGCAGTTGTTTAAGGGAAGCAGGATCCGTGAAGTGAGTCAGTCGGGAGACATGGGAAGGACGAGAAATATTTTGGCAAGTATGATAGAGTGTATGGTGTTGCTAAAATACATAAGCCAAACTTTGCATTTATCCGCTTTGTGAGTCTAACCGAATGAAAAAATATTTTAGTATTTTGGCACCGACACTACCGGGACCAAATATTTAGAAGAGAAACCTGATTCACTGGTTGTAGGACTCGAGCATAGGCAATATATATGCGGAGGAGGCTCTTGTTATTTCCAAGGTAATTGACATCTGCAAACACGACCGGGTAAGGAAAAAAATACATCAATCGGTAACACCGCATGAAGTTTCTTTCTCCACACTTCGTTATGGACAGTTGAAATTGAATTTTCCGCCAAGGGCTCCACTAAGATGAAACCGTAAAACTCAGTAACTGCCATTCGTAATTGTAAGTTGCGTTTCCATTACAATTTTTATTACCAGATAGTACAACCAAATCATTTAAACTGGGTCCTGTGTTGTCTGTGGGGAAATAATTGCCCATGTTACTGACTTGGCCTGAATCTGAGTGAGCTGTTGCGAAAATGCTAGGATTGTTACAATTTATCATTCAAGCCGAACTTTTTATCCTCGCCATTCATCAGTCTGCTACATAATCACAACCTCATCATTCAAACCCTGAGTTGACATCGCTCATGACTACGCTGTGATTTGCCCACGGAGAATCTCTATAAGCGCCCCTTTAGATTGGCCCTTTCCTTCCACAGCACAATGACCCATAATTTCCATTCCTACTGTCGACCATGATTCCAGTTTTGATGAGCAAGTTCGTACCACGACAATAAAAGCAATTTTAATGGCGTGAGATGCTGTTCACTCAGGTGACAGCGGTTTCGCCATTGATGTTTGCGGTCTCTTATCACAAATGGGAAACACGTTCCATTTGCCTTTAATGCATCCAAGTAAGCATTTGCACTAACCTTGGAACATTCTCGTCACACAGACGAGAGCAGGAAGAGGCGATTAGAGGATATCCGTGGCTCTGCTCAGCCACCATAGAAGTTGCAAAATACTAAAGCAGTAAAGCCAGTACACTTTCTTTCCGACAGCAAATTGAACTGTATCCCCCAAATCTTTATCAGACATGCATCACTACCTACTTCCATTGGCAGACGCATTTTCACCCAATGCCTTATAATAAAGCACATTCGCAACTGGCGTTTCTAAAGTATAAAACAATATTTTAGATGTTAGAAAAGAAAACAAATGGTGTGCCCTTGACACTAAAGAAATTCAAGTGACCCCATCGCTCCTACCTGTCGCGTTGACTGAATTCGACGATGATATGAGGTGCTGCATTTCGTTTCCTGAAGCTAGCACCACGATAGGACGCACTGGGGGTCGCTCTAATACGCCAGGAGCAACATTCATATCCATAAAAAGAAGTCTTTACAGAGTTCTAGGTCATCACCATGACTGTTCGTCCACCATGATTGAATCGCTACTGACGTCACGTTTCGTGCTTTGCTGTCTGACGCAGGTGTCAACCTCCCATATCAATTGGCGATACATTCACACTCAACAGGTGATGGGTCCTCATGAGGAATCCTTTGCACTCGCTTGTCAAATGGTTCCTTTCGAGGTGCTCGTGATGTTCACAACTTGAGGCACTCTGTTATTAACTCCATTAAAGATTTAACTTTTTACGTTTACTAAGACAAATCAGAACATGCAACAATGTCAGCTACTTTTCCACCTTGCCAGTTAATCGGAAACGCATGTGCTTAGGCATTCACATGTACACATCTCTCCACGCATCTTATTCACTTACATCACCCTCATAGTTCAAGTCTTACGTTCATGTTTCTCGGACTACTTGCTCTTGACAAGAAATGAATAGTGTAGGTCAATGATACAAACTGATCATCACTTCATGGTTTGTCATTGTCAATTTTTTTGATAGAGAGCACAGTTGGACAAGTGAATGTGGTTTGTGTTGCAATGAAGGAGTGATAGTTGTAATGGCAGTCTCTGGGTTGTGTAAATTCATGCAACGAATGATGAGGCGGACTTTCAGGTTGATTGAAGAGGAAGGTGACAGTACCTCAGTATCAACGTTTGATAGTAGAACACGTGACATTCGAATAAATGAATGCACCTTAAGGCCTACTTCACGTTCATTCTCTGAACGCAGTCTCGTTATTATTACGATTTTTAAGTGAAATGAGCCACTGGTAGACTTGGTGAACTACCCTCTCAAGCGTGGTTGCACTAACAATAAATGTTTATCTTAGCTCTATCGTATTTAAAATCGAAGCTTTGCAACATGTCACTATGCCTTCATATCCACATCAGACCAATGTGAATCAATTTACGCCACTAGTTTACCCATTTTTAACCCAGTCTAACGTTTTCACTTCAGCTCTTTCACCAATAGTAGTGTCGACTAAATCCAGAATTGAGGTAAAATATTTATTCTAAGTCACTAAACCCTCTAGTAACTTGCTATTTCTAACGATCAAGTAAAAGTGTTAACACTATGTTGCTAAATTTCTTGAGCAGCATTTCCCAAATTGCACTTTATCTGCTTTCCATCATTGGGCTACCAACAAGCACAAAGTTTATTTGAAATAAAGCAATGCAGTTTAGGGAATCGTGATGTCTGCGCCATCAATGATGGCGCTAAAGTTTAAGTAAGTTGCATTGGTGCGTACAGCCCATTAAAGGAACAACAAAACATTTTTGTGAGAGAAGAACAGTCAAAGGGGAATGGACTGAGGCATTCTCATGGCGACGTAGCTAACCACGTGGTCGACGTGACTGGGTTGTCTGTCAAGCACATTTCAACTTGTAGTGGTCTCTGCAATCCAACACTGTAGCAGGTAACGAGGCTGTCCAGTGACACTTACGGTGAGTGTGTGTGGGTGAACTGACTGACAATGATTGATTGAGACAGGTAGAAGTTGAAGTGTACTTGCAACAGTGTGAGCGCACGTGGGTTGGGAAATTGGATAACTTTGAAGTGAGGAAGGTGCGAGCGTCCGTGTTCTAGAGCACTATCCATCCCTCAACCTGCACTTCTGTCTCCTCGGACTGACTTCTAGTCACCTACTCTCAGCTCTGCACCACTTCACCACTAACTGCTACACCAACACTGCACCGTGCACGCAATGCCTGATGGACTGTGGAGTGAGCTTCGCGGTGTGATATGACGCTGCCATGGACTTTGATGCACAATTTCACTAACCACTAAAGTAGGTTTTGCACGATACTTTTGAACCTGTTTGCCTATTTGTTATAGACTTCAACACTTGGCTATGGTGATAACCGAGGCAGTCAGATTGCATGGTATTTATTGCCAAAAATCACTAGCTAGTTCAATTTGTTGCAGTTTTATAAGCAAATCCTTTCTTTGGCTTCAATGAACTTTCCAGCAGATTCCCTGTTTAAACAAGAAAATGCTATTCGGGGATGTTTCACCTCATTCAAAGACTACCTCGTTGAGTCAAACTTTACATCTCACCAACCTGAAAGCTGACATGATTGCGCTCTTAAAATACTACAGATTGCAACTGCTTCCACCACCGAAACCAAATTTACCCATTCTCTTCATGCTAGCCAAAGCCATTTATGTCCTTCTCCTGAGCACTTTCACTGACACAACTTTATTCCCGTTTCATACGGCCCCATTCAGCTGGTTGGACTAAGTCTTAAGCAGCATGCTGGGTAGATGCATTCATCATCGGTGTTGTTTCAAGTCGACAGTCGAAAATATTTTCATGCCTTCGATTTTAAGCAAATGTGACAATTTGATAACATTTTCGATTTTTCGTAGTGGAGCTTATTAAGTAAAACAACGGTCACAAAGCATAATAAGACAAAATATAGAAGCATCATTCTTCTTTTAACACTCTCGACTACCTAACAATTGGATTCTTATACTGAAATTACTCTGCCAAGTAGAAGCATATTAATGCCTTGAGGAGCTTGTGGACATTCTTTAGTTTATTGAGCACTGTAGGTTGCATCCTCCAACCTCAGTGCCACCCAGTTGGTGCTCTATTTCTACAGGGACTGCTAACACAGTGCCGACAAACTGGCGAGGAAAACCAGTTGTCACCATTGTGTGAATTAGCCTNACCTAATACTTTGATTGGCGAAAAGTTCTGTGCTCTATCAACGCATCCTCACTCATCCATTAACTTCCACAAGTCCTCTGTGAGGGATAATATGCAAAGAGACAAGGCATTTGCAACTTCCATCGTCATGCTCTACCATTAGTCGGCATACAATGCAGCGAATTGGTAATGCTACTGATTGTGGTTCGGTTAGGCAAAGGAAGAGGAACGGCTCAAGATGAAGATGTCGGATAGGCACAATGCTTAAGTTATCGGTTCTAGTCCAACGGTATGCAGAAAATGTACTTTGGATTGGAAACTTGTCATCACTGCTAATGTTTCAAACCCAAGTTCGGGTATTTGTGCTCCATCGATAAGCGAATAGCAGCCGTGTGTAGTGTGATGTGTGAAGATGTACGCCAATGCAAATGCAATGGAATTAACAACAAGGAGCCCACATTCGAGTCCAATAACTGTATGTTGAGGGATGGTGCGAGACTGCACTTCGCTCACTTCACGCATGCAGCATTTCACGATGAGTGCGCAAACCAACACCTCCACTGCAGGATTCATCGAGCATTGTGAATGCATGCTGGAGTGGGTGAATCACGCAGCGTTTGCATAGCACTCAGTAGTAAATCGATGAGAGGTGAAAGCGTCGGTGGGGAAACATGCGCGCCGGAATGTGGGTACCGGCTGGATGGGTTGCTCAGGTTCACGCGATTATATGACGGCTTTTGCGCGATTACGACATAGCCCAATTCCAACGCCGGCGGGAGCAAATGATTGTTCAAGCATACCTCAACATCCAAACATGCTTTCTCCTCCCGAGGCACAATGGCTTCCCCTACTCCACGCACAAACACCGCATCCAATGGAAGTTGCATGCAATGGAACTGTAAAATCATGCGATTTTGTGTGGAAGTGTCCCTGTCAAACCCCCCATGCACATCGGCTGGGTGAGGAATCGGGCTGCTTCACAATGGAGAAGCCTTTGTCTCTACCCGCATTGACTGTCTTTCTGGTGTCCCACGCGTTATCCTTTCAAGCCGCGTTTACTATTTCCACACCCTCCAATCCACAACCTCAGGTGTGTGATGCATCGGGATCCGTTCACTGGCAATTCTAAGCCAATCTGGCAGTCAACCACATCATTGTTTAAAGCGTTGCTACTTGAACACTTTTCAAATAAAAGCTGGGATTGTTGCACATGGTGAATCTCTCCAATGGTGGCAATACGTGAGCCGAAGGCACATTTTCAGTCCCACGTCTAGTTGCATTTGTCACTTCTTCCCGCACCATCTTTCCGTCCACAATCTTCCCTTGCTCCGACTACTCGCTATTGACACGTAACGAGTAGTATAAGCAAATGGATTAAAATAATTGAACCATTAGTGATTCACATTGTGAGGTGCGTCGACAAGGGATTCAAGCTGGCTAGTGAATGGAATGTTAAGAAATGCCACTCAAAATGGTAGTCTTGGGATGATACAACCCAGTGGGACGAAGAATAAGGCAGACAATCATGGTGGGCTAAATGTTTGGTAGCAGTTTCTCAAATCCTGCTTCAAGATGTCATATTGTGCGCTTCTTACAAAGTTGACCCTAACTCAAGCCTTCCTTAATGTCCTCTCTCAAAATATGGTTGCTCATCCCATGATTTCTTTCTTTACGATCACAAACGCAGGCATGCTCGACAGTTCACCACAGGTGTGACTACGAGTTGACAGTGCTTTAGTAAATAGCGATGAGTGTGGGTACGTTGTTGCTCAACCGATACTGCGATTCTTGGGTGATGATAGTTTTATAATGTGGTTTAAGTTCAATCGGTCCATTTGCAATAACGGATCGCCAATATACCTGGTGTGGTTACACCTTAGTTCCATGGTCGCATATCGTGGCGTCCACACGTCATGCATGCCTTGCGACTGCTCAGCTTGCAACGTTTGCACCGTTGGAGAATGGGAAGCGTATGAATGTGTAATAAAGTGGATTATTTGAGTTTTGAAGTACTGTCCTTGAAACAGAGTGATCACGACACTATCTGATGCTTGACGAGAGGTCGCTAAGCCCCTCCCCCTCCACTCCCATTCACTGTGCTTGCAAATGAACACAGCTGACCTAAAATGGTCTTGAATAGAGTAATAAAAGGAGGGCTGTGGGGGCAGTTTGTAATGCTGACGCCCAGAAAATAGTAGTTCATAATGAAATATGAAGGTTGGGACGTTACACGCAAGAGTGGGTAAGCAGAACTGATCACCGTAGCCGAGAGGTCTTAGTGGTCCACTGAAGGCACTGTTTTTAAGATGCTAAGTTCGGACGAAGAGAATCATACAGTACCAATCATCTGCGACTTCATTTTATCTCAAATGCGTGAAACCCAGGGGAATAAGCATGTGTAGCAGTTTGTGGATGCAAGATTTGGATAGATGTGGCTTAACTCTGTATTTTTATTGCACTTATCTTCCACTTTTAGTTTTACATCGAGGCACCCAAGCTAGGGCTCCCACCGGTTGAAATGCGAACTGTCATGCGTTAGAATTGAAAATAGAGGAAGACACCTTGCGTTGTGCGGCATGAGGAGGAGGGCTATTAAATGATGAAGGACCATGGAGGATCAGTGCTTGTACCCTTCTTCCCCGCAATCGATGACGGGCATCCCAATTCGAGAAGGTCGATTTCGAAGGCATAAATATGCTGTTTGAAATGTGTACTACATAGACAGTGAGAGTTAAGGACAAAATCGCATTCCGAATTTTATTTAGGAATGGAAAGTGTTGTATGGGCCAACAGAATGTGGCTACTTAAGGAGTATTTTAGCAACTAAGGCTTCCTTTGACAAAAGAGGTGGTAAGGAATTGCAGCTCTGTTGAGTCACCGACACCAAACTCGCCGACACAGACAACTTTGTCGGTATGAAGATGTGAAGGCGACTTTTTACGAAATGGTAAGTTATTCGTCAAATGTGACAAGTGGAAGCCTCGCTTGTTGGCCATTTGACTAAAAACTAATCACAGTCTTTGCACTAACACGCTGTTATTGCTAAGTGAATTGTTTTAATTAAGGCTATCAATTTGAATTATAATAGTCTGAGAAATGCAGCAAGGTTGCTTATTAATGGACCAGCATTCATGACCGCACCTGAATCAAAATCGCTACCGTTTCCACCATTCATGCAATCACAACAATCAGTTTTGGGAGATGCGGCTTTTTTTTTAGAAACAGTCATGAAGGCGGTCTTAATGTGCATTCACTCTGTTGCGAAGAAGATCATACATCACCACAGGGTTGGATTTGGTGTGGTGTTGCTTGTCTTTTCGTTCACATTTGAAATTCACTGCAGCTGTTGCGCAGCAAGACTTCCTTGAATGCAAGACAGGGCATAATTGTACTCAGTCCTTCATAAATCCTCCTCCAAGTGAGGGATGCTTATTTCCAGGGCGAATGATTAGCCAAAACTGAGCAAAGTAACTTTCAACAGGATAGATAAGTAGAGTTGCAACACCACAGCTGGTCAAAGGCGCTCAGTACAGTCACAGTGGCCTCCCATGAGTCGTCTTCTACATCCACATTCCCCCTTGCCATTACTACTGTCGGCAACAATGGATACTGTTGCTGGCCAGATGAGCCTACGATGTTGTTGAAAGGCAGCCCGTAACCAACGTTGAAGGCGGTGGCGGCAGTAGAGCGAGTGTTAGCCAGTAATACTGCTCACCATGATCACAAGCCACAATCCTCGCGAGGCTGTCAAAGTCAACACAAAAATACTGTGCGAATTAAGAAGGCGAAATTGACACCTAGTGCTGTTCACTTATGACTTCATGCGTATCACAAATGATTATGGTNACTGCTCACCATGATCACAAGCCACAATCCTCGCGAGGCTGTCAAAGTCAACACAAAAATACTGTGCGAATTAAGAAGGCGAAATTGACACCTAGTGCTGTTCACTTATGACTTCATGCGTATCACAAATGATTATGGTTATGGTTACATTGGTCACTCTGTCGGTCCCCTTAAGGACCTCGGAACTACGTCCTCAGTGTAAGTATTAGGAAATCTGAATGCACTCTATGGAAAAAATGATTTTAGCCGATCTACATCTAACAATTTACTTGTTCTAAAAAAAAGTAGTGAAATCCACGAAAGCAGTCTGCTGCAGCAGAATGATAGGCATTTCAACACAGGAAGGAACTTAGCTGTCCTTAACTTGTTTAGTAAAGCAATTACCGGTCTGCTTCGCGGAAAATCCGANGTGGCCATATTGTACTGAGCCGGTTGGTCGGTCTTTGGGCCGAGCCAACAGCCCCCAAGCCCTCTGTTTCCAGAATACATGTATTCTACCCCCAATACTATGCCTTCTTTTACCTTAAAGGGAGTCTCGGAACGCTACATTGGAGGCGGCGGAAAGCGGACCCGACTCTGCTCTATACCGCTTGTGGCAAACTTTGGCGGTGAGAAAGAAGTGCATGTGCTATGGATGGAAGAACTTCTGCCACCCCGTAACAGAAGGGCTGAGATCGACGCCCAGCTTCAGAATATCCCTCTTTCTCGTGTTCTGCAAGGGAGGTATTAACAACTGAAGCGGCACTAGCCGTGAATTCCAAGTCCAGTGCAACTGCCAAGAAGGATCAGTGACGTTGTGGTCAAGCATGCTCTGTAAGCTCTCTCTCCTGTTCTCAGGCAACTTGCCTCCCTTCGCCAAAATGTGTATCTACAGATGTAGAATGTGCAGGACGCCATTCGATAGCATCGTTTCATGCTTTGTACACTTTGATCACGTGCATCCCGTTCCTATGAGGCCCGATTGCCCCATTCGCTCAGGGTTCTACGATACTCTCGCGTTTCTTCNCCAAAACCTGGATTCATACCCCCATCTTTCACTGGGTCGCATTATCGTGGGAGAGGAAGACTAAGATATGCGCATTTGCTGCACCGAGTGCTACGCCGGATTGATGGTACTACAAGAAGACATGCGCTCGAATCTCGACGACTGGCACGGTTAGTTCGTGGGTGCTTCTCGCAGCACTGATTACATTGTGATGGCTGACATGGGAGGCTGACCAAGGGGAGCGTCGGAGACGACGCTCGAAAGAAGAGGGGCTGTGTAATACTGTTGTTTGTTCGAACTGCCGGTTTCGGTGGCCATATTGTACTGAGCCGGTCGGTCGGTTTCTGCGCCGTGCCAACAGCCCCCAAGCCCTCTGTTTCCAGAATATATATTCTGCCCCAGTACTGTGCCTTCTTTTACCTTAAAGGGAGTCTCGGGACGCTACAATCACAGCAACACCGACCCCCAACCTCCAGCATAGAGCATGAATTCTACCACTATTGAGACCTTTGCATTTTTAGGGTAATTGGAATTTTAAAGCTACACCGGGACGTGGCTGTAGAATTGTGGTTTCCACAGCCTCCAGCGCTAAAACTTGGCATTTCATCAAGTGAGCTAGTGAGTTTACTGGTGGTAAAGGTTGACTCGTCAAAACATCTTTACTTTAGATGAGCTTGGTGAAACTACTCCATGACCGCATTTGAATAGAAGTCCATAGGTGTTAATGATTGAAAGCTCTATTTATTTCCCATCAATTTGGTGGCTAAGTAGGAATTGGTGTTGAAGTACTGCAAACTGTTTAGTAATGAATGAAAGCTCTTGAAAGTGCTATGGGAATGCTTACAGGGTGGTTTGAAATTTGGCCTTCTGGAAAATTTTATTGAGCGCGCACTTTCTAAAAAACGTCAAACATTGCTCAGTCTCAAGTCACAAGCCTTAATGTCAATTTATCGAGTTATTTTTTAATCCCAATTTACTGCGGAACTCGTTAGGGCTCCAGGTATTTCCTGTTAGATTTCCACAATCACTACATGACGCCTGCATTCCAGTACAAATGGATTCCTTGACCTTGTTATTTCGCCATTTCAGGCATCGAACTTATTAAGGCTTAGATCTACACTAAGGTCTGCTGCAGTTGCCCCAAGACGCAGCTCAATCAAGAATTACCCTACGCCTTCAGAGGAACTAATTGTTCCAGACAACCTATGGTCCTTTGCTGTCTTTCGTCAATGTGCTTTTGTCGTTACGTAGAGCTATATTTGTTACATATTTTTGTACAATTATTACTCTCAGAAAGTGGACTGGATTTAATTAGCTTAAAGGTTTATACATTGAAAAGTAGAGGTTGATTATTGACCTACTGAAAATCGGTTGAATTTGGCCGTACAATAGGTAATTGCAACGTGATTACTATGCGGTAGCATTTATGGCAGGCAATTGGAAGCTTTGCACAGATTCACAGTGAAATAGAAACTATTCGACATGGACCCTGCTAAAGGGAACAACTTATCAGTCGGAAGGGAGCTATATCCTCACGGATCATTACGTACACTTACACTTTACGTTGAGGAGGGACGAAAGGGTGAAAATGCCATCGTGTCAATACTCATTGCATTTTACGGCGCCACTTCACTTGAATCCGAGTGCTTATTAAACCTCGTGCCCAGTGTTAATACGATTGCCTGTTTTTACCCCTTGTATGAAAGATGCAATCGCTCCACTTCCTGTGCCATATAAAACCACGAGACGAGTTCTTCTGGCGTTCTCGATGTTGCGAAAGCAGTTGTTCTACCGACGAGTAACTCACATGCAGTATGGGATGAATGTGTCCACTGATTCGCATAATCAAAGCTACCACAGGAAACAGAAACCCATACTAGCACCGGAACCACCAACCAAGTTTCACAGTGAAATAGAAACTATTCGACATGGGCCCTGTTAAAGGGAACAACTTATCAGTCGGAAGGGAGCTATATCCTCACGGGCCATTACGTACAATTACACTTTACGTTGAGGAGGGACGAAAGGGTGAAAATGCCATCATGTCAATACTCATTGCATTTTACGGCGCCGCTTCACTTGAATCCGAGTGCTTATCAAACCTCGTGCCCAATGTTAATACGATTGCCTGTTTTTACCCCTTGTATGAAAGATGCAATCGCTCCACTTCCTGTGCCATATAAAACCACGAGACGAGTTCTTCTGGCGTTCTCGATGTTGCGAAAGCAGTTGTTCTACCGACGAGTAACTCACATGCAATATGGGATGAATGTGTCCACTGATTCGCATAATCAAAGCTACCACAGGAAACAGATACCCATACTAGCACCGGAACCACCAACCAAGAGGCGTTTCACGATGACCGGTATGACGACGCGCAACCTTCCTCCAATCTTTGATTTATTAACTTTGAATAGCCGCAAGACACTGAATTGTGGTGTACCCTTAATCATACAGTCATTTTTAGAATAAGTTCCAAACCTCTCACTTACTCTTAGTCCGTGATCAATCACTTCTCAAGTCGATCCGCCTGCTACAGACGTGCAATAACAGAAAAGCTCCAGCACCGTTGGTATGTAATGTGGCAAACAAGACCCTTTATCAGTCCATTTTTAAACCACGGAGTGTTTGTCAGTTTGAACTAAGAATTGGTCCAGCTACAAGTCTTTCTTTAATGCATTCAGCTAGTTCGCGTCAAAATCTCTGTATGCCACGCACTACAAGAAGTAGATGCAGACACGCGATACGAAACTGCTTCTACTTAATATGAACAACGAAGAGAACATAGAAACGCTCTGAATCACATGTTCTGACTAGGAGATCTGTGCGTCCACCACAGTGGGGGCCTTAATGACAGCATCGGGGCTGTTCCTCAGCTTCCAGGGCATGCCCTTGTAGGTGGCTATTCGTGCACTGTCCACGCGCATGTCAGGCATCACTTGCTCCCACACCTTCTTTTTGGGAGGAAGTTGAGTATCGGGTTCGCCTAAAAGGAAGACGTGAAAGAAGTGAATAGGTTGGTTTACTTAAGTTAAGCGAAATCCCCACGCACGAGCATCAGTATCGTTCACTATCCTTAGACGAAAATCATGTTCCGAAACCCATTAGAAGTTGCAAAGTGCATTAATACACGGAACGATGGTAATACTCATCAGCACTTTGCATTCCTGCGTTTCCAAGAGGTAGATGTTCCACGTAGTTACGGAAAGCCGCGTCTGCACTATCAGTAAACGTGCCTGGCAAAATTCTTCAGGAGCTTTCTTCTTCCTGTCCAATTTCCGGACAAACTAAAAAGTTGTAAAACTCACAGGCTCGTTTAGGTACCTTGATAGGTAAATGTTACCTACGAATGGACGTAATTTGCCAGTGATCACCTACAGCAGCGCCTACTTGTGTGCATGCTCGCTATTTGCTTATATAAGTCATGTGGGAGCATTTCACCGTTTTTGGTTGGAAACCCAGCAGCAAACAGTCCCACACACATGGACAATCGTTAATAAAAAAGTGTCTTTAATGTACCACAGAACGAAGCTTTTGGAAATCTGAACTGAGGAGGATCAAATAGTAGAAAAATGGGTTACTCTGGAACACGCACAGCAACTACCGAGTCTAAGAATAAAATAAAAGGTAAAGCAGCCACATAGCCCTCACCTAAAGGGCAATTTGTGGTTTTCGACCCCCAAGCTTCAAAGGACAAAGAACATTCATAGAATTATTCGTTTACCATCCCATCTATAAAATCAGCTCTTAAGATCTTCAATAAACTCATTGCAAATTATGTCTTTTAGACGAAGAATAGTCTGAGCGCCCTTTCAACATCTCACATTTGATACTTCTTTGAAACCTACATCCTTGGTTGAAAACGAGTAATAATGCACCTCCAAGATTGGAAAGTAATTTGGAATTTAGTACAATTCCAATCGTTCCCGACAAAGTTCCCTAATTTGGTAGAGATGCAGCAAAACGAAAAGTAGCAAGGCCCGAGGTTCTTTGATGGAATGTGGGCATCAACTCACCGGGATAATCCTGCACATAAACTCTGTCACCCAGCGTAGGTTCTGTTGGACTCTCAATAACTAGAGGTTCTACTCTATCATTGGCGCCTGCAGCGCACATCAGCATACCCTGAGACTCGATGCCACGCATCTTGACAGGCTTGAGATTGCATACGAAGATGCCAACTAATCCTTGCATCTTTTCGATGGGCACGTGTGGCGCAAGACCACTGACCACGGTACGAAGGCTACCCTCACCTAGGTCCACCTTACAGGAGGAAAAAAGAGAATCCATTACGTGGGAGGCAAAATTAGGAAGTCACTGCGAAAGGCATAAAATATTTGTTAGATTTGGTATGTAAGTGTGAGATGATAACGGTCGCATAAATCTGACAGAATTTTCGGAGAATAGAGTCCCTTGAAAAGTACAGCCCTTAAAACAAAACAAAGCTATTTCTAAGACCATATTCGTGCTACTGAATAATCAGGCAGTCATGAAGCTAGATCAGTCATCTTACTGTTCCGAAGTGGCATGCCGCTTGTATTTTATGCAACACTTAAGGCGATTAAAAACAATTTGATCCGCTTCTTGAACCAATCTGTCATGAATAAGTTGGCATTACGTCCAAGGTATTTGCAGAACAAACAAGTATCTTGGACTTAGCATGCAAAATACCAGGGTTGGTTCAAGCTGCTGTCACTTTGAGATGTCTTAAATATTCTTAAAAAATAACGAAAATTGAAGTTTATAGTTCCAGACCCCAACGCCACAAACTTAAACTATCAGCACGATCCGAAAAGTTCTCGGGAAAAGTGGGTCATACTATCTCTTCATGCAGAGCCAAACAAAGAATTCAAAAATCATCTTCTTGATGGAAAAAAGTTGCAAAAAGGATGGGCGCTTGCGTTCAGCATGGGATACCGTTTATCGAAAGTTACAACATTTGAGTTTCGGTTCTCAAGTGTGAAGACGACCAGAACACATTTGTCTTAAGGAATAAACCACAATGATTTCTTTATGATGGCCCAAAATCCCTTGCCACTAAGGCACAAAAATCTCCAGCTAGCAAACATAAAATTTTTAATCAGTTTAAAAAAAATGTGGAACTATTCGAAAAAAATTTTCATCGAAAGATCCAACTGACCAACAAACACACCTCTGGGTCCCTTAAAACCTTATCGATTCGGGGCGCAAGCCAATGTTTTTCAAAAATAGTTGGAAAGAAATTCAAGACATGTGATAGACCATCAAAGGGGGATCAGAAAAGTTCCAACAGGGCTTGAAACTAGCACTGCCAATATCTTGGCGCAAAGTGTCTAGCCAGAGTAATCTTTAGATTAAGCACGTCAAAAGAAATCCATTTCGCAAATCAAACTACGTCGACAGAACAATGGAATCGCTCAGAAATTTCTAAATGAATGCTCCATCTGCAGAAAAAGTCGTGCATATTTGGTGCAAATGTGCTTTGATAACTCAGAAAATGGCATCATTTGCCAAAAATCTAATTAGCAGGAAGGGGAAGATCAAATTTGTGCAACGAAGTTCGTACAAGTTTGGAGTAGTCCTTCGAAAATCATACAATGTGAACATTTAGAACATCAAAAAGCATTTAATTAGGAAAATAATTTTGCGATCGAACAAAAAAAAAGTTTCGAATAGCTAAAACCAGGTTTGCGGAAAAAAACAGGTTGGATCGTAGCATTACCTTCTGTAAAACGCCTTAACTATCCTCAAAGGTATGAGCAAGTCTCGCGCCTTTGTCTATGCCACGGTTATGGCGACGCACCACCTGGAAGACAAAGAGCAACTGCAACTAACCTTCTCTACATAGAGTGAGTCAGCATCAGGATGTTGCTCCACCCCCACGACTTTGCCCACCCGCATATCGATACGACTGACATCAGCGGGCAGATCTTCACCCTTCTTTCCTCCTTTTAATGGAGGCGCCGTTTTAGCAACACGAGAGGAACGCTTCTTGTCTGAGTTACAAGAAGAGTAACGGTTGTTATCTACTCCATGGATAGACTACATAGAATACAACAACAATCCCATTGATAGATGGCAAGTAAAATGATAGAGTAATATTTTGAAGGGATCCTATTGTTTAAAAGATAAAAGAGAAGCATTACAAGTTTATCAAGTAAATTAATGGTAAACACGATTGAATGGATTCCCATCGTGAAAAGTGGATGAACAAGAGGCAATTCGTGGCTGCTGTACTGATCAATATGCATCGCAAATGCCATTGCAAATTATGGACCCCAACAAAAATAAGCTTCCGGAAAATGAAGGCAATGCTATTGACAATAAGAGTGGTTGGTTCAGCCTCTATGTGATGCTGTGATGCTAGTGGTTTAGCAGCAGCTATTCACTGCCTTAAAATGGGAAAGAGCTGGCTGCCACCGACTTCTAATTTATCAATACCAAACATCTATAATTAGTGCATGCGGGAGGAAATGCAATGATTTTGATGAAAACACATCATTGATGGTAAAACTTTGTCATGCGGTGATACGCCCTACCTAGTAAGATTTCTTCTTTACCTGTAAAACCAGGGAAGACCGCCTCAAGTGGCATGTTTAGTCGGATAAGCGCACTGGGAATGCATCTTCCCATTTAGATAGTGATGAAGAATAAACGATTTTTGTTGCGATAGAGATTAATCAAGCATCCACAGTTTACACCGTAAAAAACAAATGCGACTAATTACTCCGAAAAAACTGTTATGTTTTGGCCTGACCAGTTAGCGTAATCATTATACCGGTTAAGTCTATAGGACAGTTAATTCCAACACTTGATTAATGTCACCATATCACACGTTTACTCTAAAGGCAGAAAAACGCAGTGAAAACTGAACACCAAGCCAAGAGAAACTAAGCAATCCTCTATTAAAGGGTCTAACTCAATAACGAGAGAACGGCGAGTTTAAGAAACACTACTAGTAGTGCGATTTTGCACATAGCGACTCGAACGGTTTTTTAATGTCGATCACGGTTTCCAATGCAATTTACTCGCCTAAGCAAACTCAGATTGCTATAAGAATTAAACGGGAAGAACTCACCAGATCTGTTAATTGGACGGGTCGAGGTCAGCGGAATAGCAGATGCCGAACCCTTAGTGGGATTCTTAAGTGAAGTGAAAAATTGATTGTCTACGAAGATCCCGCCATAATTAGAATAAAAAACAACTTACAACCAGCAATAAGTTCCAGATCATTCAATTTCCCTTTGAGGGCATCAATTTCTCGTTTGAGCTGAGCATTTCTTTTAGCATACGTCAGTTCAGCGCGCTTAATTGCGCTTTCATCACAACCAGCAAGAAGCAAGATCTTATCCCCGACAACGGTAGCAAGTTCCTCGGAGGTCATTTTCACCGATATGGGGTTAGAATTAACCAAAACACACGTCGAAATTCCTGGAAGTTAAATCCAAGGCAGAACTACACAACGGAATGGAAAAAAGCATTAGTAAGTAAGCCACCATTTCCACTTTTAAATTAAACGATTTGACCGAAAAATGCGTTGACGGCAGCATCGGTCAGGCAATAATGACATTTCGATATCAACCGTAGAAAAAAATTTAAGATCGCTCAACTTATGACTCAATCCCCTAAATGACTGCCACCTAACTGAATCTAACGAATAAAATCCGCAATCAAAAGTGATAAAGTACCATGATAGGCGTCAAATTACACTGGGTAACATACAACAGCAACTTACAAGCTCGAGCTTTAAATCAACTGCCGATTAGTGTCCCATTTACAATAGCCTTGCTAAACACTTTTGATTAAGAACAGTTCAATTTATTTGTAAGTTATTACGCTTTTACAAGCTGGTTTTGACTTCATATACATTAAATATTTGCTGCGCTAGAGAAGACGTTGTAGTTGTTTCAAATTCGTGGGTCTCCTTTTTTAGGTTCTTATTTTATTTCATTAAGCTGCTTAATCTACTTTAGATGTGTGTGAATACGTTAATTTGTTCTTGTTTTTACATAACGCTTTTATCTTCCCATTTAGATGGTGATGAAGAACAATCAATTTTTGTTGTGATAGAGATTACCCAAGCATCCACAGTTTACACCGTAAAAAACAAATGCGACTAATTACTCCGGGAAAACTGTTGTATTTTGGCCTGACCAGTTAGCGCAATCATTACACCGGTTAAATCTATAGGGTTGATAATCTGACTAAACCAAAAATGCACCGAGGACAGTTAATTTCAACATTTGATTAATGTCACCATGTCACATGTTTACCGTAAAGGCGGAAAAATGCAGTGAAAACTGAACACTAAGCCAAGAGAAACTAAACAATCCCCAATCAAAGAGTCTAACTCAATAACGAGAGAACGGCGAGTTTAAGAAACACTACTAGCAGTGCGATTTTGCACATAGCGACTCGAACGGTTTTTTAATGTCGATCACGGTTTCCAATGCAATTTACTCGCCTAAGCAAACTCAGATTGCTATAAGAATTAAACGGGAAGAACTCACCAGATCTGTTAATTGGACGGGTCGAGGTCAGCGGAATAGCAGATGCCGAACCCTTAGTGGGATTCTTAAGTGAAGTGAAAAATTGATTGTCTACGAAGATCCCGCCATAATTAGAATAAAAAAAAACTTACAACCAGCAATAAGTTCCAGATCGTTCAATTTCCCTTTGAGGGCATCAATTTCTCGTTTGAGCTGAGCATTTCTTTTAGCATACGTCAGTTCAGCGCGCTTAATTGCGCTTTCATCACAACCAGCAAGAAGCAAGATCTTATCCCCGACAACGGTAGCAAGTTCCTCGGAGGTCATTTTCACCGATATGGGGTTAGAATTAACCAAAACACACGTCGAAATTCCTGGAAGTTAAATCCAAGGCAGAACTACACAACGGAATGGAAAAAAGCATTATCAAATAAGTCGCCATTTCAACTTTTTAAATTAAACGATTTGACCGAAAAATGCGTTGACGGCAGCATCGGTCAGGCAATAATGACATTTCGATATCAACCGTAGAAAAAAATTTAAGATCGCTCAACTTATGACTCAATCCCTAAATGACTGCCACCTAACTAAATCTAACGAATAAAATCCGCAATCAAAAGTGATAAAGTACCATGATAGGCGTCAAATTACACTGGGTAACAAACAACAGCAACTTACAAGCCCGAGCTTTAAATAAACTGCCGATTAGTGTTCCACTTACAATAGCCTTGCTAAACACTTTTGATTAAGAACAGTTTAATTTATTTGTAAGTTATTACGCTTTTACAAGCTGGTTTTGACTTCATATATATTAAATATTTGCTGCGCTAGAGAAGACGTTTTAGTTGTTTCAAATTCGTGGGTCTCCTTTTTTAGGTTCTTATTTTATTTTATTAAGATGCTTAATCCACTTTAGAGGTGTGTAAAAACATTAATTTGTTCTTGTTTTTACATAAAGCTTTTGTAGAACTTTCAAACCCTGGTCCTTAACTTGCACTTGTGCTCTCTTTCTATTTATAAGAGCATTTGTAGCGTCCCGAGGCTCCCTCTAAGGTAAAAGAAGACGCAGTACTAGGGCAGAACATATATATTCCGGGAACAGAGGGCTTGGGGGCTGTTGGCACGGCCCGGAGGCCGACCAACCGGCTAGAACAAGATGGCCACCCAAGTGACCTAAACCGGTAGTTCGAACAAACAAAGTATTACACATTAATATCTTTCGCAGATCAGCCATTTATATTATCAAGGCCATGAAGTCAATCAGAATGCTCAGCACAGTGTTAGACACATATGGTTTGCGTAGCCCTGCTTGAGCTGCAAAACATCATAGACAGTTTTATCGATACCTTTCATTCGATGTGCCGAAATTCTCTTCCGATGGATGAACGACTTCCCATTCCTCTACTGTGGAACCACCTCGTTCAACAAGTGTTTTGCCGAAGGATTTGATGACATATACCACCAGTGCAAATTATTTTCTTTTGTCAGATTGTTTTTCAAACCTTCTGTAGGAACGCTGTTGTAGCGTCCCGAGACTCCCTTTAAGGTAAAAGAAGGCATAGTACTGGGGCAGAATGTAACAGGATTTTTCCTTTCTTCATCCTCATCCCTTTCTACCTTACTGGAAGAAGAACGAGCTTTTCTAGGCATGGTTTTATTAAAGGAGAAACGGTAGGTGGGGACGTCCAGTCTACGGGATCACAGTATCCGGCGCTGGAGGAGAGCACGCGAGCTGGCTTTCGACCACGTGTATCTTGTGTTCCCGCCTCTCACCTACAAAGCGTATATAAAAACCAACATTATTACACAGAATATATGTTCTGGAAACAGAGAGCTTGGGGACTATTGGCACGGCCCAAAGGCCGGCCAACCGGCTCAGTACAATATGGCCACCCACGTGACCAAAACCGGCGGTTCGAACAAACAAAGTACTACAGTAATAGTGTTCTATTCCTTACAAAATATACTTCCTTCTCACATCACGTTGCGCATGCATTTCTACTTAGCCTTTTACAATATTCACATGCTTGCATGAAGTTATTCTCATATGTTGTTGCTTGATCAATGTTATTTGCCATCCAGATTCCTGGAATAAATAAAATCCTGAAAAGATAGCATAATTTGGCCTTCCGTTGCTTCAATCTGCTTTTTAAATTAGACCACATCAACCAATGCCTTGGTTTTACACCTTTTACTTGCCATCAACCCTAAAATTTGCGTAGCTGTAAATAAAATGAAGTTTTAAACACACGCGAACGTGTAAAATTTGAAGGGTATTTTAATAAAGCCTTGTTTGAACTGACTTTTAGTCATTTAGCATAGGTCAGGTAAACAAGTCAAGTTCAGGTGGCTATCCACACCAAAATTAAGATTTGTTTTAATAGCTAAGAAGGAGCATGTAATAAACCTCGAGAAGAAATCTTTACTGCCTGAATTTCATCGAAATGCCTACAGAATATTAAAGCCTGGGTGCTACATTCTTCAGTGGCGCATCACTGATCTTTATTTATGTTTTAGTTAAAGTATCTTTCTCATATGAAGCTCAAATTTCGGCTTATTTGTGATCTGCTCCGTCCAGACCTGATTTACTATCATATACGTTGTTACTGTGTTGGGTGACAGAGCTAAGCCATCGCGTTCCAACCAAACAAAAATAATAGCTTACTAGCTAGCTTTTAAATAATTCGAAAAAATGGCAAACACTGTTGCAAAGTGCCACAAAATCAGATGACTTTACATTCAAAGGGCGGCATTACCATTCGTCTGTGCACAGATGTCGAAATCAAAACATGCCGAAGATCAACCACACGCCGACCGGGATAATGCAGGATTTCGAATTTCAGTGCCATGGATCCACTTGCACAGAGGGCTCTCCAATTAATACTGTAAAATAAGTACACTGTTCTATGGTTGCATTAAACGGGCATCAGTGCTGGCGCAAAATCTGGTTTACTTAAAATGAGGCCTAAAAGTAATCACAGATCCACAGCCTGCGCTTATGATTTCTTATGCAACACTTCCATTCAATCCATGGAAAATAAGTGATTGGTCTGCACTGCTTTTAAAATATATTATAGGCTTCAATGTAATTTTTGTTTAATGGGATGGGCTAAAGCTCTTGTATGAAATACTTATGCACAATCAAACCTCCCACCTTCAAATCAAAAACGCCTGTCATTTGCAACATCCACCGTTTATAATCAACGAAGCGTTGGATGCATGCTGTTGCGAAAGCTTAAAATTTTAGCGCTTTAAATAAAATGACATCTCTTGTGCGTTTTTACAGTGCTATGAAAGAAGCAAATTGATAGTGATCGTGATGTCTTTGTGGCATGATAACTGCGACTGATTCTAGTTGCCAAGATTTTACTGAACCGTCCGTAGCTAACTTATGCAGCGCAACAAATTAGAAGCTAAAGAGAAAAGCGCATCATCACAGTTAAACGGTTAATGTATGGTACTCGTGGGCTAACATAGAGACGCCTTCTTATGCTCTGTGGATTCCTCTAGTGATCACGTTATGGCAGCCCCTCTCAACAAATTAATAGAGTTGATAAATTCCGCCCCACAGTACTTAAAACAGTACATTCGACACTTTGTTAGTTTGGGAATGCCAAGGAATTTCATAAGACAGCTAGTCTCACTTGATTTAGCTATCCCCGCATTTATAGACGATGCAATATTCAATGCATAGTTGGGTAGAAGAGATTATAATGCGGCGATTCAACCGCACTTGAGTGACCATGATAAATCCACTAAGCAACCTATGCAGCAGCAACAGTCATGCCCATCTGGTTCAGATGTGCATTTGTTGCTTATAAAATTAAGGCAACTTCCCGTTCTAGTCAACTTGCGCAAATGAAGGCAAACTTTTGGTGTGCGAAGACGACATATTCCCATTGGAAAGTTTCATCCACTTTACCGTGTAGCACTGCATTCCGAATTTCATATATTCCATCAAATATGAAGTCCGGATTGTAGAGAAGCAGAATATTAATGAAGGCCGGCCTGAGGCACTGTTTCTCGATTCGAAAAAAGCGCGTATAAAAGGGTTGATAGGAGTTCATGTACACATTTTGATACAAAATGGCTTCACAAACATTCTGAAGAGAGTCCGATAGAGGTGTTTTGGTG
>LWMK02000296.1:0-20053 GCA_001693075.2 Taenia saginata | reverse complement strand
GTCAGTGTAAGGATGATTGAAGTGATTTGATAATTCGGTTTTGAACTTTTTTTTCAGCAAAGAATATTTATAGATAAAAGCTTTTGTGACAAGAGGAAATAAGAATTCAATCACATTAGAGCTGCTCACTTCATTTCAACACTATAGGAAAGATCTAGCTGATACCATATTTTGACTTACTGCCTATATCAGCGCATGCATGGGACAATACATGTGTAGCGCGATGGCGAATTAGCTAGTGTGCTGCGCTCTAAACATTCCCCGCTTTGATCTGGAACTAGTCCTAATAAGGCTCTGGCTGATGGCTTGCTACGGTGCCATAAAAGGCAGATCTTTTGCTAAGCCACGATATTGTGCCTTGCGGCTGTTCGAAGAGAGTTCTATGACTAAATAAGCAAAGTGCATAAAAATTAAACTGCGTTGTACTTTTTACTTTAATCTAGAATTAATTAAGACTCTATATTAAATACTAGGTCACTTCCGCTTCTGTGGAGCTCAGTTCAACTGTAAGACATTTTATGTTTAGCAGTGACAGCAGTGTAGTGCGAATAATTTCAGTACGAAAACTGAGGCAGCAAAAGCTAATAACTGTGGTGCGTTTCTTAGTTTAATATACAATTGCTCAGTTTTGCCCGTACACTTCTAGTGGCTAAAATACTTCCCGCATTATACAATAAATTTTGAGCCTTACTGATAGTGCATAGCCTATTTTGGCAATAAGACTGAAACAACAGATTTTGACAGATCTACGTTCCATTTTATTAGTACATATATAGAATCTATTAGAAGTGAAGCACAGTAGCCTATTCCATTCTATAATTTCTTACGGTAGCTCTTGTAGTAACTTATAAAATTGAGGTTTAGCCAATGATAAAAGCGCTTAGATAGGCACAGAAGATTGATAATGCAATCTGATGGGATTAAGATAGTTATGGCAGTGGTGACAATGGAAGTTCATCCATTCGTTTAGCTATTTATTCATTCGCATTGATAATGTGGTTGATAAAGCAGACAATAAAGAATTACATTCATGCTGTGACACTTGTGTGCGGGAAATCGTTCAAACAAGTAATTGAATTGTGGGGCTTACACCTCAGGGTCACTTTAAATATTTTAGCAAGCGTAGATGCCTTTTTAAATCTATTCAACCTTTTCTTACTCTTTTTAATTACTTTTGCATTCACATGATATGCTCATTATAACATGTTTCTAAATGAGAATTTTGCGAGTGTAATAAATGTTTCTTCCTAAACATTGCAGATCACAAAGCGACCCTTAGGTGCTATTGCGTTGCTGCCTGTTCGATAGTAGCGACATGAAAAGAAATCAGTTGAGTCCTTACAAGCCAATTAATTGGCACGTTCTAAATGTTGCCCCATCCATTGCCCACTAAAACAGATCAGCATTTTCGAAGCAGCTTTATTTATGGCAAACGTACACCACCGAGAGAATGTGATCCTATTCCTTCATCAGCAAAAACTACCATTTATCTATTTGCTTATGTAATTACACTTTTTGCTTTAGGTTTGTTAACTTAAGAAATAACTTATGCAAACAACCATTGTCGTTACGACACAGCTTAAATAGAATGAGAAAAGTGATCGCGCTATAGGGTATGGAAGATGGGGAAAGAGACTTGTTGCTAACTAAGAAAACAACAGTGAAGCCTCAAAACTCGCCTAGGTTACTTTCGATCCTTGGCTAAAGGATTGGCTGAGCAGAAGTCAAAAGACATGTTTGTGTACATGTTGTCCATGCCGTCCACAAGACCCTGTATTTCCCATTTATTTGCTCGTTGTGCTCCAGCAGTTGATTGCTCAAATGCAAGCAAATTTCAGACTGTCTCAAATCCACTGATTGGCTGGTCAACCGCATCGCCTTCTTGCCATCTGACCCCGATCAGCTCTACACAACCTTTCTCATCAGTTGCCTGCTTGTCGCCATGATGAACCACTGCACTGTGATCAACCTAGCATTAACGTATGTCCTCCAGGTGTCAATTAGATTTCTCATGGCGGATCTTAGCCGAAATTGTGTCTTGCCGATTTGTTCTCGATAATCTGTTTTTGCTCGCTAAATGGATGCTACTATTCATTCTGCTGCCTTGTGGGCCTGCCATAAGAGAATTCTCTACCTGACAGCGCTGTTCACACCTTGAGATGGAGTCAGGGCTTCCCATCTGACTCGACTGCCAACTTTTTCCACCTAAGTGGACTTGAGCGTGCGCAATTTAGAGTATTTTACCATTTATCTTGCTTGGCCATGTTGTCGGCATTTCCAGCATCCGAACCCTTATCCGTGCTTCACTGCAGCTTCTTTATCCAATCACCTGTGGCCTACTTTTCATCCTTCGCCTCCGTCACATCCATCTCAATCCCTTTATAACCCTCAAACTCCCAACATCACCATTCTGAAGACTTTGGTGTTCTCTCCCGAAGACTTTTTTGTTCTCTCCCGCACACATGTATGCACCACAACGGCCTCCTTTGCTATTTTACTTTATGCGCCTATGTGACTGCTTTCTCCTAGTTTAAATACATGCTTTTTTGCTAAGGGGTTGTTTTCCTTCCATATTGCAAAGGTAATGTATGGTGAGAAACCTAATGGACCCGTTACGGCCGAAAATTACTTCTGAAATCTAGTGCAAAGAAAGAGACGATATGATGCTTAAAATTGGGTAGTTTAAGCTGATAGCGACCTCCTCCGTAAACACATTAGCATTTTGGCCACTTGGCCTCTGCCCGTTGGCCAGGTCCTACATCCACTAACTCTACCACTATGATCAGGAGTTGTTTTAGCGCTTGACACGTAGAATTGGCACTCTGCAGATGGTTGGTAGATTAATGCTGGGCACGAATGGCCTCGCAAAATCACCAAACTGTAAGTTCAGGCTCCTCTTTTTCATTATCCTTTATCTGTGCACATGATGGATTCTTCCGGTTGCTTTGCTTATTATCGTCAGCGTAGCACTCACACACATGCAGTGATTGCCATGTGATTTTATTCCGGCGCCCTAAATGAGGAATCAGGTAGACGAAATGACTATCATGAATGATGGAGCAACAACTGCTGTGAGAATTAAGTGAATTTGTTGAATACGCAACTAGGATCAAGTCCAGCATTTGATCAAATGCTAGCAGAGTTCATGTAACTTCTCCTTAAGTTGACGCAGACTGCGGATTAGGCGGTTCAGGACTAAGATTCAAGTCGTTGTGAGTGATGCTGCAACCTTGCACGTACCCTGAAACCTGGGTAAGCCCAAATAGCAATGACTCTGCCTTAACGATTAACATTCAGCAAACGCGAATGCATTTGCATGAATGAAGCCAACGTTCCGTTGATATTTGCTTCCATTTGAGCGATTTTTTGTGTGGACGCTGTAGGGCATGTTTGGCTGCAAAGTGCTCCCTGAAGGTTGACTACACTGTCTTGCCATCATAGTAATTGGTTCCATTTGACCCTAAAGCATTAGAGAGGGAACATAATCCGTCTACTGTAAAGCATAGCTAAATATTCGAGGCTAGATATCTTCAACCTTTAGTCTCCGGTTACTGTGATATTCATCCAAGCAAGCAAAAGGAGCTGATTCTACTAACAATGACTTCGTTTTTAAAGATAAGAGGCATATAGTTCAATGCAGGTTGTCTATTAGTGAACGGGGACGTTGCACCGACTCTGCTCCAGTCAGATGCCCATACCACACTGCACCGTGGAAAACGGTTCTGTGCTTACGAATGCCCTTAATGCAGTTAAAGACTCCNTACTGTAAGGCATAGCTAAATATTCGAGGCTAGATATCTTCAACCTTTAGTCTCCGGTTACTGTGATATTCATCCAAGCAAGCAAAAGGAGCTGATTCTACTAACAATGACTTCGTTTTTAAAGATAAGAGGCATATAGTTCAATGCAGGTTGTCTATTAGTGAACGGGGACGTTGCACCGACTCTGCTCCAGTCAGATGCCCATACCACACTGCACCGTGGAAAACGGTTCTGTGCTTACGAATGCCTTTAATGCAGTTAGAGACTCTATCTATGCAGCTGAAGCAAATAATGTCAGCTTAGTTCTGCCAGAATTGGATCCATGATGTAGTTAGCAGTAGGAGAGCTAAAAGGTAACCAAGCATAATTTCCAGTGGCTACACAAAAGGTCATGTAAATTAAAACAAATTATGCTAGACATTGGCTTCATTGTTGCGAAAACATTCATGATTTTTAACAATCGACCGGTGAGACTGGGTTAATGTTATGTGAGCTCGTCCGGATTGAACTGTAACCCTGGATCGCTCAATCGGCAGTCAGTATTGACCCTAGAGCAACTCAGATAAAATTTGCTGACACTTGATCAAATGCTGAGCTTGAGTCTCTGCGAAGTATTGAACCAGTTTACTCCTAGCTGTCTGGCAGTCTTTGACCTATCGCTTACATTAATCATTTCAGACCATGGAATTCCTCATCTAAGGCATTGCAATGATATCACAGAACAATCGGTGCACGTGCATGAAGGCGCTGCTGAGGTTGACAAACAGAATGTCTCACAGCTGTATGTCACTATTTGGAATTTATCTAGGGCATTTTTAAGCCAGCTCAATATGTCTAGTTTGGGTTAGGAGAACGTCCGGTAATTTTGTGTGAATGTAAAGAAAACGAATGACTGAGTCGTGACATTTTTGTGGCCACAGCGGCGTCATCATTGATTCATTGCCAACATTTCATCAATTATGCCATCACTGCGCGCAGGCAATCTTCCCATCTCATTAACGGCATTTTTCGGTAGCCAAAGATGGAATTTCCTCTCCTAAGTTGTTCCATTTTTTAAAGATGCAAGGAAAACCCATGAACATGTATACGCGGCTGATCGTATAGTTTTCTCAATATTAATGAAAGTGTGACGTGAAAGTAAGTTGAGTGTATCAAGTTGACTAATTTGTCCTCTTTAGCAATGGGAAATAGGAGAAATTTTGCCACCGGAGGCTGCAAGAGAAATCGATTTGGGATGGGGAAATGCATACGCGCAGGATTGTGGTGGTAGAGTTAAAGTGCTTGGAAGATTGAACNAAATTCTCAAAACAATCACTAATTTTTCATTGGGAGCGCTGAACCTTCTTGATTTAGGTTTTAACTCCCTTCGAACAATCCCTGTGCACCTGGGAGTAGAACACCTAGTCATTGAATGAGCGCGCATTTCGGCCAGATGAAGATGTGCACATGAGAAAAGAGCGATGAAAACCGAGAAATCCATGTAGGTGTACAAAAGCTTGCGTTGAACCTTCAATATAAAAAACGGATGATATGAGGATAAATCTGGTCTGCACTGGATTCAATTTACTTTTGGCATCTTTTGGTGTGTAGCTGAACATAAGGTAAATTGAAGTGGAATAAACAAATGGGTCCCGTAAATGTGTCTAAGTTAAATAAGGTTAGAACGTGCAGGTATCTGAGGTTCCTCTAAAGCAATTTTTAAAAGGATAGGGACTATTTCCCCTCCCACAGTTAAGGGAAATGCAGAGAAACTACTCCTTGGGATTGGTTTTACTGTGATTCTACGTGACTTGGTTAATGCGAAGTTGCAACCCGCCCATACCCTGCATGCAACAACGGATATGCTGGTACCACATTACCAAAACCGAGAAGCAAGGCGAAAACCTTCTTTCACATCGTACCTGCATTAAAACTTTCTTTTATAAGAAGTCAATGACGCGATTATTAATAACATAACGTTATGCTCACCCTTCTCTCCTTATACTTCTACTTCCCCTGCCTCCTTTCCGCTATTCCTCCTTCGTGTGGCTGGAGAATATCGATGCTACTTAGTACACTGCCATTGGGCAGTCAAAAAGATGAAGTTGCAGCCAAAAGGTTCCACTGCACGGTTTTTGGCAGGAAAGGCGCTTGGATGTGGAATTGGTGATCTGTACAAGTCTTTGTTGCTCCCAAAGGTGGCTTATAGCAATGGTGGTGTTGATGTCGAGATAAGGCTCAACCATCACACTGACGCGATGCCACCCAAATGGCTTGAAAGATGAAAGAAGAAGAACAATCTATAGAAGCCACCACTGTTTGTGAAATAAAACACTTATGCGTAGTAGCTTTTTCCTTATTTAAAATTTTTTTTTAAATGTTGTCCGATCACACACTGGTCAAGTAGTATTCTCTGCGACTCCTTTTCATTTACTAGATAATATCTGTGCACTAAGGCATAAAGGGTTCCTCACCAGCACACACACATATGTTGCAGCCAAAGAGAGCACTACAGTCAAAACACAAAATCAAAGTCGAAACCACCTCATCAGTTAGAGATCACATGTAACTGGTCAATTTCATGAGCCAGAACTGGTGATTTGGGAATAAAATAGTTGCTTTGCAATTTTTGAAGAGAAGCTCTTCCAGCACATACGCCTAGCAGAAAAGATCCACATAAGTGTTACTTGTCTTGTTCCGGTTTTGACGAAATATCCTCCAAATCACATTGCTTTAACTCGGGAGACACCAATTCGTCAACTCGAATAGTTGGTAAGGTGGCTCTATTTCTCAAGCCTTCGCTTCCTTCCAAATAATGCCTTCGTGGAACCCAAGTCGATTGGCTTTATTAAAGCCAACGCTTTGCAAGAATGCTGTTGAGACAGGTTTTGAAGAAGAATTTGCGACGTGTGTGCAGGCAATTGCGCACGGTGGCGCGACCGCACATAATGCAGGCCAAAAGAATGCCTCTTCGTGATGTCTACCAACCCACCACCTCAGATGACATGAGGTGTGTGGGGCCAGTGAAGTGCGCCTTTCGGAGGTCCCACCTCCCGAAATGTGTCGCACGAGTAGTCGAGGTCTCTTACGAAAATGCGATTTGACTCGGCAAGGAGAACATCCAAAAGAATGATGTCCACTGCTTGAATGTGCTCCTGACTACTGACAACTTCGTAGCTGGAAAATCGTACGTCGTTCGCACCGAGGAAGCCAGCGTTGATGAAAGCACCTCGATAGCTAAGGCAGTGATTGACCCTTTTCTCCAGCAAGTCGCACGAAGAAGTGGTACCCTCCAGGAATGCATTGAACACCAGAGCTGTTTTGCAAGTAGAGGAGACTCAGTGCAAAGTCATGGTTGTCGCGGTCTCGTCATATCGTCGTGTGCGGACTATCTCATCGACAAAGGAGTAGTAGTAATAGTAAGCTTCACTACACCAAATTTCCCAGTTTCCATGCATTTACCTCCTCAAGGCTAACTCGCCTGTCTATCGACGGACCTCGAAGGCTAGCGCAACTACTAAAAGTTCTTTCGTGTAAGTTAATCAAATCAGGTCTGACTTCCTTTTAGCTCGTCGCACCAAAAATATGCCCACGAGATCGGGCTGACAATGGCGGTACCATGAGAGCAGAGACGAGTTGTTTAACGCCGCGCATGGCTATCCGCTCACTATTCTAAAATGCACACTGATCGAAAATCGAATGGAAAATATACATGACCGTGATTAATGCTGGGTAGATTGTACTGCTACGTGAAAAAGTAAAGTGATGAACCGTGAGCAATCAAAAGGTAGCATACCTGAGATTGACTGCTTGCACCTTGAACATTAAATCGTAGCTCGGTATATGGCCTGCTTTTTCCAAATCGGGAAAGCGGAAATGACATCTGTAGGTCGATCCCAACTGTGTGAAGAAAAAACCCGCCAAATGAAATTATCTCCTTCCATTTTCTGCAATCAAGGCAGCAAAGCAGAATTCAAAAGACTGTTTCTTTAAGCTCATTATTTTAAGCATATTTTAATCCATTAAGTATCTGTTAAGCGAATTCGCCCAGGGACCGCGTTTTGGAGCAAAAAGTTGGAAACAAAGTTTTGTCACATCACATGTCTTGCATCAACTAAAGCAAAGAGTGCGTACAAAAAATCGTAAAATGTGTTACCACGATTTTACAAGTGAAAATTTCATTTTAACTTATTATTTTCATAGTACACACCCTCTTTGAGATCACGTGCAAGTTGCTGCTGCAACTAGCATGGGAGCCAAACTTACCTCCACAGAGCACAAGCATTCTTTATACAGAACACTATTTCTTGGACTGGATCGACTTGGTCAGAAGTCACATTAATTTACTTGCAATTCAGCCAAAACATGTCATCGTTTTGAAATGTATTTGTCACCTAAGGATAATAAGTGACCCAGTTATGACTCTGTTTATTGTTGTTATGTTTATTTGGTTCAAGTTTAATTTTGCTGTATAGTGTAACAATTGTTTGATTAGGCCTGTCAGCAGTTACATTAATTAGGTCATCTGTCAAATTAAAACTCCTTTTGCAACTTCAGGTAACAAACAGCTTTGAAGCCTATACATTTAGGCACCTTACATATTGCTCATTTACAGTATTTGTTATTCATTTACCCCTTTTCTGCTAATAAATGATAGACGAACTTACACATAAAAAGGCACTATTTGCTACAGACTAGGTTGTTCCTAATAGAGTTATGCCTCCTGAGTCTAAAGCATATACTTAATAGCTAAAAATTTTTATGAATTTAAACGTTTCTTATTTCAGCTGTCTTTGTGGCCTCAAATAGTTTAGGAGTTGATGAGCTATAAATTCTGCAAAACTTATGCAATATAGGAAGCAGTGGTGTCTGGTCAAACCCGCTTATTATTTAAAATTAGGATGGTGTGATTGCGTGCAAATACTAATACGTCTGCATACACTGATTGGCAAATAATGTCAAGTTAATCTGGCTGGCGTCATAAATGCAGCATTCTGACACATGGTTCTGTTAATCAGAGCCTTTATTTGGCGACATGAGCAGGACACCGCGTCAAAAGGCTTAGGTGTGTGCATGCACACACTTTGAATAATCTCGATTACTACTCTCAAAAGACAGAATTCGCGTCNTTGGCGACATGAGCAGGACACCGCGTCAAAAGGCTTAGGTGTGTGCATGCACACACTTTGAATAATCTCGATTACTACTCTCAAAAGACAGAATTCGCGTCCTATTTGTTTTGGCGTCTTATGCCCAAGGGGGTCGATGAGGATTTTAGAGTAAAACCAAAGAATAGCACTGAGTCATTGGTCGTTTCAAGTAATTACCCTCAACAATAGGGCAGGAAAGAAATCGTCTGTCTTATTTGCAACATTCGTTCCTGTAAGATAAAAAGTAGTGCTGCCCTGCGTTGTGATTGGTCAACAAATCCATGCTTATAAATTGGTAGATCTGATAATTGCCTTTACAAGCTAAAAGTTACCATCTTCTATTTGCATACCTTCCATGATTATGAACCTTGTCTTAAGACTTAGGGCTGGTGTTGCTAACAAGTGGTTTTCCCATGTCGGGAAGACAGCCTTTTGCTCTTTATTGTTCTGGCAGGATGAAAGAGGAACGTAGAAGCAGACTAGTCGAGGCACTGTTGTACGGCCGCCAGATACACAGTGCATTCCGCGCCTACACGCCTTTAATGTAGTGGTAGGCATGATACCAACCTTCATTGTCTTTCCTAGTGCATGGTGTGCTCTACAACTAGATCGGCGCAATACAGCTACATTCTAATGAATGGTGAAGTAGAGAGTTATCTGCCCTTTAACCTCTACCATAAACGCTCATTTACGGAACATAAGCACGAATTGAGCAACATATCACGGCAAGTAGAGAGATATGCCGGAGGGAGTTCACCCAAGTGCCTTAAAAGAAATGTGTTGAGAGAGCACTTAAAGGACCAAAGTAAGAGCCATTTCAACTATGGTAATGCTTTAACCAAGCCAATGTCAGGGGTGCAGCAATTTCCCCCTGAAACCACATTTCGTTTCGGACCTGGGACTCTCTTACAGGTATTATCATTTATGACGCAAACAAACCTACTTGTATGAGCCACAAAATATGGTGCACCCTGTCAGAATTGGTTTGCTGTGAACAAAACACTGATTGCTCCCTAGTGATGTGTCCTACCTACCTGTTTCCTTGAGCACAAGGATCGTGAAATGTTGCAAACAGGCATCAGGCTACACTAGTTAGAAATTAGGGTAACATAAACGGCTCAAGGCAAGACTTATTATGCCTGCTTTTGCTTGAAAGTGGTTGCAACAGACGACTAATCTGAAATTCCGTCGAATCGTTCCTTCATTCTTTCAAATCTTTNGTAACATAAACGGCTCAAGGCAAGACTTATTATGCCTGCTTTTGCTTGAAAGTGGTTGCAACAGACGACTAATCTGAAATTCCGTCGAATCGTTCCTTCATTTATTAAATCATTTGCAAACCAACCCAAACGTTTATTGGTTACTGACTGAGTTACTGGCTTACTATCTACGCGAAAGTCAGATCGATTTATGATGTGAAATGGTTTCCGTCAAGCGAGGACGCGTGCTGCCGGTCTCCTTTACCCACACAGTTGCGACAGGGCGCTCCATCGCAAGAAAGACCAGTTACCATGATTTTATGACATTGCGTAGTAACAAGGAAACTCCTGGTTTATTTCCGCATCCAATTACTGCAAAATTGCGTTCTCGAGTCTTGGCGAAGAGCGCATACCGCCAGAAGTTAAAGTAAGCACTATAAGACATGATGATCAGGTATAACTCTGCTTCCAGTACACCTCATTAACCTTGCCATCCTAAATCAATTTCAAGTGCAAAACTCTACTCCTAGAAACTTCCGAATAATGCCTTGGCTATTTCAGCTGCCCACCACACCCAAGAGGCACGCAATGCTTACATTGTTTCACTTCTTCTCAGGGCAAAAATTTATTATATGTGAACAAATTTAGCAGAAAATAGATATTCTATTTGTAGGTAAGTGGTCGGAAACATAAACCATGGAGATCTATCACCTCATCGTAACTCCACCACGTGGCACCCTGGTAAATTCACGTTCCTTTGCGCGCAATTGAAGATTGCAAATGCGATGTTTCCCTATCCATCCAGGCTGTACAATTCATAGCATAAACAAACAAACACTAAAGCAGTATTTAAATTCTCGAAGAGATGTGGTAGAGAACAGTCAGGCGATACCAGGGCTTGCATCACTCTATGAACCCGCATCGTCGCCGAAGCAATATTTTACTCCTCTCGTGAATTCTGTTGAACTGTACTCGAAGCGAGACCACGAATTTAGCCCAGTGCAGTGGCTAGCAATGAGAATGCATGTAAATGTGCTAGCAGCCTCTGACGCGAATCGCAGATTGCCTCGAGACATTGACAAATACTTGCTAATACTTGAGCCAAGCAAAAGTAGAGACTTGCTTCCAGTATCACAATACTGTTTAAAGAAGTTAATAAAAAAATGAAAGCAGAAGCAATCCTGAATTTTGAAATGTCATTCAGGCAAAGTAGCTGATAATATAACTGGATTTGGTTTAAACAGAAGAAAAGTGGCTTTCAAGATAGAACAAACAAATTCAAGCAGGAGGTATTGGGCATGGAGAAAGTGAGATTCTTTCAGATTTATTTTTGCGCAAGAAAAACTGCTGAAACGGGATCAATCGACCATGGCGATAATGTTTTCACCACCCATCTTGGATAGCAGGGCAAATCGCAAAGCATTTTACTAAAGAAACAGAGCCCTCCATGCGAACGTTGTTGACATCCTGCGATACCAAACTGCATCGCGACGGCGATATCGTCTACCTTCATTAGTATTCTGGCACAGCTCCTGCTATTTCAAATGAAGCATATCAGAATGGAGAGCAACTGACGCACATTGGCCCAAACAGCAGATCTTTACTTTATTTGGCATAAATATTCTCGACTGCTTGTCAATATCTCGAGACGGTGACTCGCGTCAGAACCTCCTAGCGCATCCCTCCATATCGAATTCAGATTCTAGATTCTGCCTTTCATCCTCTCTCACTGCTAGCCGCTGTGCTTGGGCCCATTTTATAGTCTCGGTTCGAGTACACTTCAACAGAGTTCACGAGAGGAGTGGAAATATCGTCTCAGCAACGATGTGGGTTCATGCAGTGAAGTCAGCTATGCCAGCACCTAAGTCTACTCCCTCATCTCATGTGACGAGATGCACAATCTGGTGACTTACCATTGGGACTTGCAAACGGAAATCGTCTTGCTTAATGGAAATGGGAAGACATCCTACTTGAGATTCCCACGTGTGTGTGATCGAACAAAAGGTGTCAAGCTGGCACATTCGGAAGTAGAATGAAACGAGTGATCCTCATGCTTTAAAACTTTGACACTTTTCTCTAAGATCGAATGCTATTTCCTAAGGTGGCGACACACGCAAACTGCTTTTACCCCGATAATGAATGAAACAAGGGCACTCTTGCTTGCCTATTGGCTGAGCTAAAGTTGACAGCCCCATTTGCCAGCAAAACCCAACTAACAACAAAATCACTTTTCACTTTTCCACCTTCCATCAATTTACCCTAAATTGGAAGGTCTGAGTCATAGTGTCAACCAGAAGTTCCCAGCATCAGAGTTTGCTCTCCAATTTAGTCAGAAGAGGTGTACGCGAACTAGTGGCAACCCGATCACCGTGCCTCGTAATGCTCACTCCAACTTCTGGTGGAATACGCCTTTCTATAAGACTCGAAACATTTCACTCACTTCCACCCAGAATCTATTCTCCATGGCTTAGTTTGCAAAAGAACAAGCATTCTATAACCCTAACCTCGTATGAACGCATAATGCCGAATGGTCCTTCTACTACGTTTAAGACGGGTGCACATGTTTTTATCCAACCAGGCTAAGGTGAGCATCGGCGTAGTGGTCTAGAAGGTGTTTAACAGTCAATCATGCGAATGAAAAATTTGAGAGCTCGAAAATGAACATTTTATAGAATGGTGGTACTTTCAGCACCACTGGCACTAAGTATAGTACACGTTTGGACAAAGTCATTCACAAATAGCTCTTAGTACCACTTTCACGTCAGTTCCTGAAGGCCTCTCTATATATTTGCAAATCCTTAGCCTACGTTAAGCGGGAGACGATTGAAATCTGCAGGGCTAATTGCATTGGTTTGATTACCCATTCTTTCAAAGGTCAGGTTGTTTTGTATCAGGGTGACTAGACCTACTGTTCTCTGGCCAAGAGGTCGGAGTGTGTCTACTGGAATCCGATTTTAGTAAACTCACTTTGCGTGCATTAAAATAATTATTAGTGTAAGCTGATGAGTCCTCCTCCTCGAGGTTGTCACCCCGTTGCATCTGCTATAGCATTATTTTGAAAAACGTCGTCTCCAATTCAGATAGCAATTTGCAAATGAAGGTGAGCAAGATTGCCTGCTAGATATGTTCGTACCTCGACACCTTAGCAGTTTTTCCACCAACAGCAGCAGCGCTATTTCCAGCATCGCTTGCCTACAAAAGGGCCAAATTGCAAACTCCAAAAGCGAATTTATGTGGAGGTTGAAGATGCAACTTGACCACGCACTATGCGAGGTTGTAATGCTTTGCAGCAGAGCATGCTCCCTTTTGGCCTCTTCTGCAGAGGGCGTTCAGCCAAGATGAAAAGGCGCGGAAGCACACAAACTCTGGTGCTACATCCAAACCAAAGTTAATGTGGTAGCATTGTTCCCTGGGCCAAGAGACACGACGCTACAATGAACCACGCGACATGCCGCATACAACACGTGCCACTGGTCTGTTCCACACATGCGAAGGGGAGAATTTAATCACACCAACGCTAGACATGCTGTTTGTCGCGATTCTCCCGACTGTTATACTCCTCACTACCCAGTTCATCCTATACGCCCCTCCTCCGCTACGTTTCTTCCTANTTGAGGAACGTCGATGCAACAAAGCATAGAGTCAAGGGGGACTTCGTGAAATTTAAGGGTGAGCCATGACACCACTCTCTCTATTTTTTCACCAAATTATTTGCCTTTTTTCTTTTCTCCACTTTCACTAGTCTGCCAAATATTTATTCAAATGTTGGTGCTCTTAATTAGGACCGTCAGGAAAGGTCTGTGTAACAATAGCAAGCATTCTGGCTTTAGCTTTCAAAGAATTTATCCTTAACAATATTTAGGCGACATTTACAGCAGTTGCGCGAACGCAGATAGATGATCGAGTGTATAAATAGCTGGTTTGATGGAAGAATTAATGAATTTGAAAGAGGGGTATTATGTTACATGTTGTGTCAAATCAAATCACGAACTCCGCACAGATATTAGAATTTAATAGCGTTTCGTTTTCTTGCATTCGCTATCCCCATTGATCTCTTCACTTTCCGTTCCCCTCCTTTCGTCAACATCACCCCACTCCTTCATCCCGTTTAGTGGAGCAATTGCTTTTCTCAGCTCGTATTGGAGAGGTCGAGCTACCCTCACTCTGTTCACCAGTTGGGAGCAGGCATTCTCGAAGGCGCAGAATCAGAAAGACGTACCGGCTGCCTTCATTTGCAAGCCTCGTAGTTATATTTAGGGGTGAGTCGCTCTGCTCTTTGCCACACCCATGCTTTCATCATCTTTATGCATCGACATAATTTTATGTCATAATTATGAAATAAACAGCAAGAGTACAGGATCAAAACTACATGCTTTCAATCGTTCATCCACTGCAGACACAATAAACTAGGTTCGGTTAAATAAGGCATGACTAGGTTTTGTCTCCCTACCCGAACATGCAAACAACACTGATCGTTTCGCATTTCTTCATTCTAGTAATGCTTTATTTGCCCCAGAATTTACGATAAAGAATTAGAGGTCAGTGATGCTCTTAATTCTGTCCCTCAGGCATTAGGGTTCATCGTAAACACCTAAAGACCATTGGCGCCTTCAGGTCGGGGAATGGGATGCAAGCGTTATGCATCCTGATCCCCTCTCACGTTCCCCTCCAGCGTCACCACAGTAAGTGTGTCATTCTTCTCCCATTATCCTTTCATATATTCAGCCGCAATGGTGCAATGTCGCGCGATCCAGTGAGTTCGCACCAGTTATTTTGCCTCACAAGGAAGACAAATTCAACGTGACGTATTAACGAATCTAGCAAACATGATCTTAAACGACGCCTTAAACTGCAACGCTGTAGTTTTTAGCAAAATTGCTTTTTGGGTGAGGTTTGAGTTTGATGGGACCAGGATACGTTCCTCTTTCATTGAAATACCAGCGTAGCAAATCCTTCTCTCTTCCTTTCACCGCATGTTGGCCACCCCTTACGAGGAATTCATGTTGAACTTCACAACAAGCAGTCCCAAGGTGGAGCTTATGACTAAACATTCGTGAACTAGCAATCTTAGCATCTATTCTCTTTGTGTCGGCACTTTGGTAGTGCTAAAAATGATACGCCAGTCAATTTGTAAATTAGAGCCTGCAGTTGAGCAGTCAACAATTCAATCAACACTCGGTCCCAAGATACGCCCAGTGAATATATTTTAGTTAAGCAAGTTGCCCTGCTGCATGCACATTTATGTGAACTTATGTGGTCACGCTCCCTGATGATTAATAAAAAGCCTTTCTGGTGCTAAAGCAAGCTTAGCCTTTTTGGTAGGGCAAACCCAACTTTTCACTATTTTCTAAGGTTATTAATATCTTTACCAACGATTTGTTTGAAAATCACTAGATACTGGGGCACCACAAAAGTAACGTTCTTTCTACGAACCAGTCTTTGCAATCTCCCATTGATTGGATCAGTAGAGAAGCTACCATGGAATAAAATTAAGCGAAAGCCAACTGTTCAGCCCAGACAGCAGTAAGCAAAAATGTGCCACTATTGGCAAAATGGGGCAAATGTGCGAATAGAGAATTCTGAGTATAACATCAGCGTCATCATGGTAATGAAGCTGGCACTTTCGTACAAAATAGCCACAGCTGACGTCCAAAATTGTGCGAGCATTTATAAAGGCCCTAATTGGAATGGATGCAACATTGCACGTCCTTTCCAATGTCGAAATTACTCCCATGCGTGAAAAGAAGAAGAATCATCCATGCGTTTGGCACTAAACTTATACTACTTATCCGAAGGCCATCATCGAGAGTGACTGTGGTAAGCAATCAGATGCCTCACGCACACCATCTTTGCTGCTGTGCTGTTGCAAAGGATGGCTGGGTGAGGCCGAGTATTCGAGAGTGAGAGTAGACGTAAGAGGAGGAGGACAATTTAGGTGCATTCAGTCTTGTGGTTATTTTCTCAATACCTCTCCATTATGGTCGCCGTCGGAGACATTACTTATCTGAATAATCCTCGGATGCACCATGATGCAAGGTGAACCAAGACTATAATACTTCGCGTCTTTAAGGTTTTTGCCAATTAAGAGGGTAAAACTGGTAATCCCTAATGATGTAAGGCAAGCTCTCCCTCCGTGAGGACAAGCCTCATACTTCAGAAAAGCGTCTCATTTATTCGAAAGCCTTCCAAACATATGGGCGCGAAACTTACTTCTACAGTGCAAAAATCTTCTATGCAAACAACTGATGTGATCACTGCAGTAGATTACATGTTTGAATCTGCCTATGACCACCAGGGCGCAGGACTTGCAAGGCGAAGCTCCTACTTTAAACAACCAGAGCGTAAACTGTAAGTCTAGAAACAGGTGGTCACAATCGTTCAAGGGCCTGAGGCATGCACTTGTCTCGTTGCTGAGCAGAAACAAAGAGTGTAGGTAAAGCGCTAGGATCGGAGGAACCTTCATCAACAATAACCTACAAGTTACTTCAAGGACCAGCTCATAACCTATTATTTATCTATAAGCATTTCGGACTGATGAGCAGTTTGTTTCCCTTTGCTAAAACACAGTCTTTCAAAACACCCAATGCACTAAAGAGCACTTCTTAACAAGCAACCTCTCACCCATTTTATGTAAAACAATGTTAAATGGATCTTTACTTAGAGTGCATGACGAAGAAGCGGGTATTTGAACCGAGGTGAACTTTAATGGCACGACCTCATTGCTCAAAAGTTTGGCCACACAAGCGACTACCACTACTCTGCGTTTCACTCACCCTCAGTGCTGAGGACAAATCCGCAAGGTTCTCTTGCTTTTCCATCGAATGCATCACATACTTTCTCGCAAGGTTCTGCGCATCTAAACATTCTCTGCTTTAAAATGAACGGCTATAGGTGTTCAAGGTATCCCGCTGCATTCCGAAGCATTGTCTTTGGACTTGCACATTTGGTTTACTACCACCAAGTTAGGCGTCATTCTTTATTAGATACACTCCTTTATGCGTATCCATTTCAATGCATGTGACTGCGTGCATAAGTGGTGTGCACCTGTGTATGGATGTTTGTGTTCGTGGATATATATTTTGCATCAGCTTAAAAACAAATGAAACGCATTAAATTGAAAACTCCTGTTTCATCCTAGTGACAAAGAATAGCTAAGTGGCTGGTCAGTTTACGTGTGTTTAGTGTGTTTTAGTAACCTATAGTGTAAGTTGTCCACTTTGTCCAACGTCTCTAAGAACTTTCGGGATGCTACTGTGTCATCAAAAAGGTAAGGGAAATAGCAAAATCTGTCAATCGTTCCTGCCTTGTGCCCCCTTATGTGACAAAAGTTGCAAAACGCTTTCTTTTGAACCTCAAAATAGTTTGGAGACACAATGTGTGCTGCGTGTGCCTCCAATCATTCGAAGACTTTGATTCCCTACGCACGCATTTCTACGAAACGCATTTTTGTGAGTGTGCGCCCATTAGTCTCTTATTGAAACCCAGTGTGTTCTCTGCTCTACAGCCACAGATTCAAACTTTCACGCTTATGCCTTACTTTATAATACTCTAGCCTTAAAAACGGATGATTCTGAAACAAGCGTTTGCTGTACAGAATGCTTCGCACAGTATCCGACACTGGAGGCGGTGTTTGCGCACATGCGCTTAAAGCATTTCTGTAGGTACCCCTTCGTCCATCAGCTTATAGTAACGCCTTCATCTTCTCAGCTTTGCAGATAATTGAGGGAGAATTTTTGGGTCAAATGGAAACGAACCCTACCAGATAAGCAGAATCGGCAAGTTTTAGCGCTACTTACGTGGGATTGTAAACCTTCTGCTTAAAAATGATGACATGGCGAAGCAAGATCANATGTAAAGGTTTTTAGTAACACCTTCATCTCTTCAGCTTTGCAGGTGATTGAAGAAGAGTTTTTGAGTCGAATACAAACAAATGCCGTTATATAGGCAAAATTGGCAAGTTTTGGCCATATTTACGTGAGATTACTAACTTTCTGCTTGAAAATGATGATATAGCAAGACAAGATTATTTAGTGAGTTGAGGTTTTGAGTTAATTGTGCAAGCTTTGACCTGAGCGGTTTAATTTTGCGGAATTAATCGAGCGTCGCTGGTGAGTATGATAGGGCAAACATTGAATTGCATTGCATCGCTTTACATCGCATCGTTTGTCTGGATATTTCCAACGATGACACAGCAATGTCACATGAATGGCAGTTTGGTGTGCATTGTGGATGAGAAATGATAGAGTGTAAGGTGCTGCTAAAATACATAAGGCACACTTTGCATTTATCTGCTTTGCGCACCTATCTAATTGAAGACTAGTTTAGTATTTCCCATCGACACTAGTTAAAGTAAATATTTAGAAGAGGAGTCTGATTTATTGGTTGCAGCACTCGAGCATAGGTAGTTTGAATACAGAGGAGACTCATGTTAATTCCAGGTTAATTGATCTCTGCAACCATGACCGGATAAGGAAAAAAATACAGCAATCGTTAACACCGCATGAAGTTTCCTCCCCCATACTTCATTATGGGCAATTGAAATTGAAAATTCTGCTAAAGGCTCCACTAAGATGAAATCGTACAGCACAGTAACTGTCGTTCGTGATTGCAATTTGCATTTCTGTCACGAGTTTCATTGCTAGCTAGAAAAATTAAATCAATCAAACCAGGTCTTATATTGTCCGTAGGGAAATAATTGCTCGTTTTATTTCATTCGCTTTTCAGTGTAATGTACTTCCTTATAAGTCTTTAGTTACTTGCGATTGAATTGTCCAGTTTTCGTCGACTCTCTTCCATTTGCTTTCCCTTTTATGACTAAATGCACTTAAATGGAAGTAAGCAACAACGGGTTAAGAAATTTGGCGCTTTATTGCCTTAGAAACTCTGCACTCCATTGGTTTGTCGCATAAGTGCCAATGGCAATCCACCTGTATCGACAAATGTATTCGAAACCTCTTTGCTACCAAAATGCATCAGTAGGAGCTACGATTCCGGCGAAAATAAATTTGAGGGCAGTAGCCTCCACGAGATTTTCGCGTTACAAAATCAATCACGCTTGAATTTAGTTGAAGGAAACCTATTAATTAGCCTCAGCTCATGCCAGAATAGTAAGCCTGGAAGCAGTTGTTGAATGCACTCTTTGTAGTTTTACAGAGCAAGACTGACCACCGATCCACTCCAATTTCGTTTTTATGCTCAAGCATGCTTGCATACTGTGGCAAACGTCAAGGAAAAGGCACAATTTTGCTGGGTCTCATTACGTAGCAAATATTCATTGCAGCAGGCACTAGTCGAGGGTTTTGTTGGATTCAATTATAGAAGCAAATGCCTTTTACTTCTGTTTCATTAGAATAAGAGTATTTGCTTAAAAAGTGTGGTAGTTATGAAAAATCAAAGTTGATTGCATTTTGGGCTCCATAATCATTCTGCTTACCTGCTTTAACATGACGCATGCGTCAAGTTTTTTTCCTCTACTTCCAGCTCAGACAGTTATTTCGGACTAGATAGTACCTCTGCATAACTTAACGTTACAAGTAAACGGGTTATTGTATGTAACCTTAAATCAAAAGTGGGCAGTATAGGTAGTAAACACATTGATGTCACTGCCAGTTCAACTTGACACCGAGAGTTAAAATAAAGACAGTGTTTTAGGAAAGCTGAGCCTCATTGTAATTTCTTCATGCTGAATGCCTGCCTTAGTAATAGCATTTACAAGCCATTACAAATAGCGCATGCAAATTGTATTCCAATATAACCTTACATTTGCACCTTAATTTGGATAATAAGGTGTAGGGTGCGGTGGAATTTCATGACCTGGCAAAAAGCAACTCCTTATAAGCATAATGTTGATAGGCTTAGAATTAAATTAAATTTGGCCTAATTGATTATGTCACAAGTCTCTTGGATACTACTGACTCCTTTGCCTAGTCCTTCCGAAATCGATGATGCTATTTATGCATTGCAA
>LWMK02000295.1:75815-91965 GCA_001693075.2 Taenia saginata | reverse complement strand
CACAATCTGGCAAGATTGCAAGCCAACGGTATTGTCGGTCATATTATGCTTTTGCATTTTATGCGCCTTTTTGTTTGCTTACTTCTATGCCTCAAGCTTATATTCTTTTACTTCCATTTTCCATCCGTCGGTCATCAAGAGTTTAAGCTGGGCTTCTTTTCAGCTGCCATTCTCTGCAGCTATAGTGGCTTGCCTGACACGCTCACGGTAGAAGAAGTTCTACATCAATCCTCCGCGCTTATTATGTCTTATATGCGAACTTTTCACAATACTTTACATTGATGACATCTTGAAGCCGTCCCAACAACCACGCATTGACACCTAAGAAGTTTAGCCACAGTGAGTTGTCTTAAATGTGTTCCACGAAGGCATCGGCATTACTAGAAGACGGATTTTTAGAAAATAATCCATCTAGCTACATCTGTTAATGGATCTTTGACACTTTGGAAGCAAAGACTATCTAGAAAACTCTTCAAGACTCTAGTACCGTAAAGGGCCGATCCAATTTGAGTTCATGCGTAACCAAAAAATTATTTAAACCTTTCGAGTGACAACTTAATTAACTTACAACTTGACAGCCCATTTATTAATGGGTACATCTGCTTACGACGCACCCATCGACTTCCGTCCGTTGCGACTTCAAGGCGACTTCCATCGAAAGGATCGGGCATGAGTGATTTTTCCAGTCATAATACAGTGTCCCTCTAAACAAAAATAAAACAAAAATCACGTAAACCGTCCCCCAATAAATTGACGTGGTTAAAGCCACTCAAATCCTATTGGTCAGACTCGTAATTTGGTTTCCATTGGCTCGTATAGTCTATAAATACAGTAAGTAGTTCAGTCGAAGAAGCAACTGAGAACGGTGTGGTCGAAATTTCATCGTATCTAATTTCGCGGTGAAAAGCCTTTTGGATCTCATCGATCCTAAATGCCTCCACAATCTGGCAAGATTGCAAGCCAACGGTACTGTCGGTCATATTATGCTATCTTATTTTATGCGCCTTTTTGTTTGCTTACCTCTATACCTCAAGCTTATATTCTTTTACTTCCATTTTCCATCCGTCGGTCATCATGAGTTGAAGCTGAACTCCTTTTCAGCTGCCATTCTCTGCGGCTATAGTGGCTTGCCTGACACGCTCACGGTAGAAAAAGTTCTACATCAATCCTCCGCGACTACTATATCTTATATGCTAACTTTTCACAATGTTTTACATTGGTGACATCTCGAAGCCGTTTCAACAACCACGCATTGACACCAAGTCGAGCCAACAGTGTTGAGATCAGTCAGGAACCAATGGAATACTCGAAGTAGCACATTTGACCTGAATAAGCCCTTGACCCAACTGAATGCGGCGATAGCATCTAGTTGCATGCAGATGTATATGTTCTAATTCCAGTCGTTTTGTTTTTGCAGGTGCATTAAGTGAGGAACGCCCGGTTGTACCCGATGGAGGGACAAATCTAAGCCCTCAGCAATTAGCCTTATTAGCTTTGTTACCAGGCTTGCAGCAGCAGGTTCAGCCAACAACACCTTTTACACCAAAAAAGGCTGAAGAGACGGTCTGTGCGCTAGCTAAGCCTCCAGTATTTTCAAGATCCAATTCCCTCCTTATGTTTTCGCCACAGAAAAAGGATGGAGGCAAACAAATGCAATTGGATGCTTTGCCGCCAAAACAGCTGAAAATTAATGAGGCTACATCCGATAAATTGGATATCTCAGGGGAAATGCCTGTATATCCTGCACACAGTCCTCGATCGACTAGCACTTCGAAGGCTGTGCCAGAACAGACATCCTGCATTGACTTGTCTCTGCACCCAAAGCAAGGTGGAAGCTCAGTTCAACCGCAAACTACCACTACGTTGCCGATCAACTCGGCATCGAATCCGCTCGCACTGAACAATTCGTCAAATTTACGTCAGCATCTGCTGCAGCCACAAGTACAGCAACTGGTCTTACCACTAGGTACGTGTCAACAACTTCCGGCATATACCCTCGCATTTCCAAGCTACTCTTTCCTTCAACAACTTGCCGCCACTTTTTCTATGCCCAATGCAGTACCCTTCCTTACACCGGCGAACGCAGAACAACTTCAGGTAAACCAGGCATTATCTGAGGTACAAGGACAAGGCAGACGCAGGATCCTCTTTACCCCGTACCAAATTGGTGAATTGCTCAAATGCTATAATAAGAAAAACCACATCACTCCGACTGAACGCAGAGAGCTGGCGCATCGCATCAACTTGACGGAGACACAGGTTTGCTAAGCATTAAAATGTTAAATGAACTTGTTTATTGGACAGCTATTAGCGTGTGGTAATCAAATGTTTAAGAGTGAGTGGTCAAAACTCGTCACATATTTTACCTTTCTGTTAAATAAAGATGTGGCTCCAAAATCACCGCTACAAAGCGAAGAGGGCTGATGGAAAGGTTTCCGACAAAGAGGCGTCTGTAACACGGCCAAAGGTTCGTGCCGTGGAGGGAAGCGTGCAATCAGCCAACTCGTGGGACAGCAGTCCCAGTGAAGGCTACGGAACTGCTGAGAGCATGCACTCACTACAGAACCCCCAGCAAACAGTATCACCGCCGGAGCAAACCCCTGTACGGCAAGGTGCTTATATTTTGTCAAGGCAAAAGTATCAATTCAAATCGCTGGCTCAGTTGTTAGAAAATAAGCTTCATATCGAAATAGACATAAAGCAGAACACTGAAGATGAGGAAAAGAAAAAGTGTTCGGAGCTGACAAAGCGAGTTATTGCACTTCTCTGCGAAGCGTCTGCGAACTAAACTTGGCTGCCTTTCGAGGAGTGCCTATGCCCTAGCGTTTCGCCGTTCCTACTGTTCAGATGTCCTAATAGTATGCGTTAATGACAGCCGCTATGTAGTCCTCCATTTTAATAAAAATAAATAAATAAACCGGCGTCTTTTAAAAGATCACCTCTTGGGAGGTAGCGCGTGAAGATAGAAGTTGATGGAACGGAATGTTCCGGATGCACACAAAGTCCGGGGCCCGTAAATGTCCTGAGCTGCAGAGCGGGATGAAAACGGCCTGCGGTTGGGTGATAGGCCTTTGCAGCAGATAAAACCATCCGGTCAGCATGATAGGTCAGCTAGCATTTTAAAGCAAGTACGACCGAACAATGTGATCGCAATTCACTTCCATCAGCTTCACAGCTCGGATAAAACAGTAAAAGCGTTCAGGTCAGATGTAAGGCACAGATCTCTATCGCGAGTAGATATTGATCTGGCTGTTCAGATTGTAGCCAATCAGAGGTCAGATGGTGGATTCATTTTTAGTTATGCTACCAACATTTAAATATATTTCCACAGAAGGCAGATGTGCTCGCGATTAAAATGAGGAGATTGGGTGTTGCACCTTCCCATTAGAGTCATGGGACCTCACTCGATCACTCCAGCATCGTCAGTTTTCTTCCTCTTCCTATTCTCCCTCCAACAGTGCAACATACTTCCTCGCTTCCATCGTAATGGAGGTGAGAGCTCACGTAAGGCGATGCATCACACGCATAAACGATGACGATGCTCAACTCGTGCAAGTGGTTGGAGATGGTGACATCAAAGTTAAACACACCCTGCATGCCAATTATAAGGCCTACAGGTTAGTTCACCTCCTACAATCCCTCTTGTGCTAGCGAAATAGCTCGATTTGAACGTCAAAATCAACTCCACAAACATGTTGCATAACCGTTCTCTTAGTTGGACACCAATTGCATTAACAGCGAGTTAGCCTAACTTGGTCCAGCCGAATGAGGAAAAGGTCGAGGCAGTTAATAAGGGTGTCAGTAGAACGAAAGTCTCAGCCCCCATAGTTTCGCGTTTATTCATCCAAAATGCAAACCGTTCCCAGACACAAACCATGAAACACGTTCCACACGTTCTCAAAACCCACTTTCTCCCCCAACTTATCCATAACTCGGCTGCAACATTTCGAACGTGATTTTGCTTCTCGCTCGGGCAAATGAGGCTATCAAAACCGAAAACTGCATGCTTTAAACTCTGGTGTCAAAGTTTTTACCTACGGGGTAAACGCCTACTGGGTGTTGGATCTGAGATCACGTTGAGAAGTGGCCTCAGTCAACCACCATTAGCCAACAATACATAACCGCTTCCACAGAGCAAATAAATTCCACGTTAAATGGACAAACGACAGCCTACTCTTACGGATCGCCATCCCTTGTACTAAATCGGCTACCCCTTAGGGTCAGCGGTCTTAGAATGAGAGGCCGACACGCAGTTATCCCCTTTCCCACCCATCACTGTAACATCAGATGGCTTAAGCCCAAGCTCGCTAAAATTACAAAGGGAAAATAGTGCGTGACATTTCGATATCTTTTCGGCTGCGCGTGGATTTTGATGAGTGGCGCGAGTAATTTGTAAAAATGATTTTCCTTGCAGCACTACCCAATCATCCGCTTCATGATAGCTGACCATGTTCATCGGCAATGTAACGAGACCTCTAGTCCATGTTGGTGACATCTGGCCCAATCTCAAATCCAGTAATGCATTTTTCAGCCTTGTATTCTGCCATCCTCGGCTTCAATGTTACGAAACAGTATTGTGGAGATGGCATCTGCCGAATGCATTGCAGGCCACTAAATGGAATAACAAGCATGAGTAGAAGAGAAGGGAGGGTAAGAAGACGCGTCTTGAATTGTAGCCGCAGTCAATGATACACCAATTTGATGGAGGCGGATTAGAGAAATCGCTTGTAACACTTCCACTACAACACTGGTGCTCGACGTATCATCCAAATAAAATTGAGCTGCCGTTAGTTTGGAAAGATGTACGGATAGACCGATGAATGGAAGAGAGGTCGGAGTGCACAAGAGAAAGGGTGTTTTTGGGAGAGTAAGCAGCCCAGCTGTTAAAGAAGAATTGTATGATCATGTTTGCTAGCTGAAGCCTAATGTGGAAATAAGTGGCGTGTGCATAGGTGTCTTAGCACCGTGACTTGACTGTTAAGCCGTCAATTTATTGCAGACACCTCGTGTCAGATGCTAGAGGTAGAGACTAACTTAAGGAGAACAAAATGGAGACATGTGTTTGTAAGCTGAGAAAAAACGAATGGTCTAGAAGGAAAGCCTTCAGTTTGAGGAAGGTAAAAGCACCCAGTGCAATGGAGAGTGTAATTCCTTCATGAATTGAGGGCAATGCGTGAAGGTACCACTTCGATGAGTTGCGGTAAGGCAGCGACGCAGAATTCACTTGAAATGCCCCTATGCTTTGACTACTTGACGCCACTGTAATTGACAATACTGATATACTTTGTATGGTGATCACAACATGAATCCTGACGGATTTCATCAAAATGATATCTAACCCTTTTTATTGACTATCAAACGAATTGGAAGGCGTGAACGCCGTAGAGCCAGCGCACAGAAGGCACGCCAGCACGTGGCGCGAGTGGGGGATTAGAGCCAATTGGATCATGCGTGCACACATGCTCTCCGCGCAATGGCGAATGTTTGTGATACCCTGTGGCTTCTTAGGGGTCATCTACCACGTGTCTTGAGGGAGGCTTGCAACAAAGGTGAAATATTTTACCAATTCACAGAAATTTTCACCTTTTATTTTAAAGGAATATTTAAGAAAGTTGAAATACGTAAAATCAAACCGTGGTTCATCTCATAAGGAACGGCATTTTGCTCAACAGAGGGAAGTCTGCAACAGCAGCTGTCCCACTACAAATCTTTCTTTTAATTTCGTAGTCTCTAAGACCACCTTTAATGCATTTCTGTTGGTTGGATGACCGCTGGTCTGCGCGCCAGTGATGCAGCCCTTTATCCCTCGTCTTGCCCTGAAGCACGAGGAGATTTGGCTCCTAAAGCATCTGTCATCCCGAGGAAGTAAATTCAAGGCAGACGGTTAGGTGAGAGCTGGGTTTCACACTCACTAATCAGGTACTACGCAGCATCCTTATCACATACGGAAAGCTATATGTAGACTCTGTTCTCCCCATTCCAACGGCCTTACTCAAAAACCAACCACACAGCGAACCCACACAGTTGTTTACATGGGCACTTACAACCTGGTCTCTGATAGCACTGATAGGGTTGGTCGCGAGCCCATTGTTGCAATGATTTGACTCAAACGACTCTCATCAAAAACGATATGAATCAGAGGAGCCAAACAACCAAACAGTTGGTCATGCCACGCCAAACCCTGAGTGCATCTTGATCAGAGCAGATTCATCTCTCGCGCAGCAAGTCGACACATCTATGACCATGTTAACCTGGCCAAAGTTCTGATTTAATGACAAAAGGGGCTATATGTCCAACATATTCAATGGACAGTGGCGAGGAGGTGTAGGTTGGAGGGACTCCATTTTGATGGTAGGTTTATCCCTAGACGTTAGAAAACTTTTTTTACTTCTGACCACGATCATTTAGAGTTAAGGAGAAACCATTATTGCTTGAAGTTAAGGAAGGGGACGAGGACGATGCAGTGGTTGCAAGAGATTGTGTGACCTCTAGCGACAATACGACTTGCTTTCTGGTGCTTGACCGACCGTGCCTATCTTCAAAACAGAGTCCTCTCTTGAACACCCTGAAAATGTTGCAGGAAGATCTATCGCGCAATAAAGTGATCCCCAATGGAAAGCCATGAAAAAATGTGGCACCTGCTTTTCACCACGATCGCAGAAGCTCAGAGGCTACCTAAATTGACAGAGGCGAAAGTGAATGCAAGAGGTAGTTTGCTGACATATACAACAAACTGCGTGTAGTTGGAAAGCAACAAGTTGGTGCTACTTCGAGGACGCCTAAGTCCACACTGTTACAAAGGCTTGAATCGCATAACTTAAGCACGTCGGCAGCTGGACTTTGAAATCCACTAATATCTGTGGTATGGACATCAAAACTGACTCACCGCTTTGCAAGGCAGTGGTGTGGGCTGTTTTAACCAACCCTCTCCTTCCATCTGATTGACTATGGTATCGAGGCGTTTTGCGAAGCACAATTCCACCGAAGTTGATGGAATGAGCCAGTCAAAAGATGTGGAGGATACTCACAAGCATTCGCTTCAGAAATCGGACTAAAAGGGTGGACAATTGGGACCTGCATGGCCAAATGGCTGTTTGATGATGTCAGTGGATTGCGGCATCCACACCAACATCGGTCTGACCCACCCGGTTATAAAAATTCATCTACGCGCAATTTTAATGTGTTGATTTCGACATTTTCTCTTCCATAATTCGCAAAGTAGACTACACCCAAATTTTTTCTAAAATTTGTGGCATTCGCTACTGGGTTGTGTTCTAGAATGCACTTTCTATAACACGATTTCTGAGGCCCGTTCATAACAATCCTATTACCTTTTTATTACCACGGTGAAGAGAAGACATGACCCGTCGAGCTCACTTTAGTCATGAGCACCGATCAGACAACTGTGCGTGACCTGACACGCTCTTCCATTGGTTGATGAGGTTTGTGTAAGCGGACACCTAAGGGCTTGCATCTGATTAATTGACGAAATCGAAGGCAAATACTTCCAGGCCAGAATTCTGTGTGTACAGAACTCAGCTACGCCTAAAGGCATCTAATTCTTCAATATATTGTTCCCACAATAGAGGAATCAAAACTGTTTGGGTGTGTGACAGTGGCATTCAGGGTTCAGACTAACCACATTTGCATGGTACTTCTTCTCCTTCTTCTTCTTAGTCTCTGGACTCCAACGAGAACGACCTCGGTGTTGAGACTACCGAATTAAACTGAGGCGGTCATTTAGCCCTCCATAAGCTAATGATAACTAACGCCACGCCAATGCCGTTCTTCAGCCTCTCATGACGACAGAGCCGCTGGCGTCGCATTTGCGCCAGCACTTCAGGGATCCTGGCCTGTGTGGTGACTGCAAGACCCCGTTATTTCGCGGATCTTATTTTCCCAAACAATCGTGAAAAGCGTATGATGCAGGAGGCATTTTGAGTGACAGTGTCAACGACAAACTTGTTTACCCTATGTCAATTGGGTTAGATGCAGTTAAAAGCAGTGGGTGGACGACGACATTGATGAGTCGATGTAGCGGTGGCTTCAGATGCCTTACAGTCGTCTACAACTCTCTGCAAGTTGGGCGCCACAAAGGTGCTTACGAGTGATTTCCGGCTTTGCCCAATCTCATGGAAAAGAGTACGGGTATGATAGAGGAGGAACATTTACCCAACTCTCCCAACCACTACTTCATTCGGAAGCTGTGCGTTTGTTAGAAAAAGACTGAGTGTAGATTTAATTGACATCCTCTTTTCCAACTTGCCCACCATGCATACCATCCAAACAACTTTCCTTTGAGTTATACTTGCTGTGAAATACAATATGATCACTGGCCCAACTTCTCTGTGCAAGTATGAAATTCGATGCAAGTACTGGGATAATGAACTTGACTATGCTTGTCACCGTAGGAGAGTGTGGCACGATTCCCAGGAGAAGAAGAACTGCGTGGTGGAAACTGCATGCGTAGCGCCTACCGGGAACCAGAGTTTAGCACCAGGCTCACTCACTTCCCTCAAGCGTCTCCCATTCGCATTGCCCATTTGAACAGGTTAGTAAGCTCACTCTGCTTCTGTCTGCTCCGCTTGATTGAAATGCCCCTGATAAACACCTTCCCTGCCCAAATAACTGTCATTCGGTATGCCTCAAGCTGTACGCATTGCTCCACGGACCAGGAAGGAAGTGAGGTAACAGAAGTGAAAGTAGCAGAGGGAGGATGAGGTGGATATTAAAATGCGGTGTCAATACATGACCGTCAAAAGGAAGTCAATGCAGAATATGACATCCACCTTCCGCCACGAATATAGAAACTCGGAGGCCAACTGGCTTGACAGAGGCGAAAGTGAATGTGAGAGATCGTTAGCTGACATACACAACAAACTGCGTGCAGTCGGGTGGCAACAAACTATTGTTGCTTTGAGGACGCCGAGGTCCGCTCTGTTACACAGGCTTGAATCTCATTAACGTAAGTTTGTTGACATCCCCACTGTGTGGTCTACAAGCAGTTGGATGGTCACCACAGCTGACTTATCAACCTAGTGGAATGGCGGTGTGGGCAATCGCACTTTCCTTCTCTCCCAATAACCAAGCATCGGAGATAAAGTTCTTATGGAAGGGCACAATGCCACCCATGTTGATAGAACGAACTTCTCAAAAGCTGGAAAGACACTCACAAAGGGTCGCCTTTGAAATCGATCCAAAAGGGTGAACGAGCAGGACCTCGATGGCTGAATGATTGTTTGGTAATTTCGGAGGGCTGCGCCGCTGACTTTGAATTTATACAGTTGTAAAAATTCGTCTACGCACAATTATCTTTTGTTACTTTTGAAATTATCTCTTTTACCGTTTACGAAGTAGACTACACACAACTTTTAACGGGACCTGATTGCTTTCGCTCCCATAGTTGTGATTTAAAATGCACCTTTCTGGAACTCGGCCTTTGATGCTCGCCCTAATCATTCATGCTGCCAAAGTGAAGAGAAGACATGATCTGTCGAGCTCAATTTGTAGGCGTGAATACCGATCACACACATTTAAGTGACCTGACGATTTCACCCCATTGGTTGATGAGATTTGTAGGTTTGGACGCATGAGAACAGGCTCCTGACTTATTGAATGAAAGTTTCGGATATTCGGTACTTAGAGACGCTTGAAAGCTCCTGATTCTTTGAAGTGTGGTGCTTGCAACGGAGAATTTTATGCTGGATATTGGCATTCAGGGTGCAGACTAATCACGCTTGTGTGGTGCTTCTTCTTTTACAGATTCAAACTTGAGCGGTCTCGAGATTGATACCATCGACTTAAATGGAGATGACCACTTAGCTGTGCTAAGGCTAAATATGCGATCGAGGAACTATGCTAGTATCTGCCACGTCGATGCAGTCCTGCAGCCTCTCGATTCAACAAAACCGCTAAATATTGCAGTTGCATCAGCATGACAGTGGTCTTGCTCGTGTATCAACTGCAGGCTTTATGTATCGGTGGACACTATGTTCTCAAACAATGACGAAAGGCGCATGGTTTACGAAATTTCAATGGTGGTGCCAAACAGGAATTTGTCAAGCGAGTTTGATTTGCTGGAAGGCAGCGAGTTGAAGGTAGCATAGATGAGTCACTTTAGCAGTGGCTTTAGGTGCCTGCAACGTGGCTGCCGTGAAGACGCTAAGGAGCATCTTCTGTCTTTGCTCAACCTCAAGGAAAAAATGCAGACTGATTGCTGAACAACCAGAATGAGAGTGGGTTTGATGTCATCCTGCTATTTTCACTTTCTCTGTGTTTTTCTTGCAGTACAATGCAGTAGGTACAACAGAGCGTCCGATTTGTCCCATCACTGGCTCAATCGCTCCACATCCGCATCCCATTCCAAGACTTTGCAAGTATGGGATTGTTTTGATTATTAAAACAAAAACTTGTAAATAAAGCCCTCCTAATTATGCCTTTCATTGTAGGCGAGTGTAACACAATAGACGGCAGAGAAAGAGCTTCGTGATGGAAACGACTACACACGTATCGTCTGCCAGAAGGTACAGTCGACCATCAACCTCACTCGCATCCACCAAGCGCCTACGATTCTCATCGTCCAATCGCACATGCTAGTGAACGCACCACCACTTCCCTCCGCTGATCAATGTCCTTTCAACCACGCTCCACTTGCTGCAGCTTAATGGCAAACGCATTCTGTGCCATTCTAAATGCCTCCTGTAATGTGCTAAGCAATTCTCATTTCTACACCTTTACACAGACCATGGCAAACCAAGCAAATCTACCATCTATGGCACATATTATGCGTCCTTCGCAGTAAGGGCATAGGTGAGGTAGACTACTACTGACTATGCTTCAGTAGCCGAGTTGGGAGGACACGCAATCAAGTCGGAGGGAAACACCTGAATTAGTTACAATTCCAGGTTTGCGGTAGTGGCCTACTGATCATTGATGGCTTGTAAAATGCTTGANTATTTACAATACCAGGTTTGCGATAGTGGCCTACTGATCATTGGTGGCTTGTGATAGCTTGAAATTTGGCATCAGTGCTGTGTACCTCCTAAAAAGCCTCATCAGTTAGGGACCATTGTGTTTGCAAATCTGATTCTTAGTGTATGGCGACACCTTCGGTTCCTGAATTGCAGAATCGAAATTGCCGATTACATCCATTTCGAATTGAGACTCGTTCTTCTTCAAACCATGTTGACTTTTTGCAAGGAGACTAGCTCAGCTCACATATGGTTCCGCATCCACTGAAATGTCGGGGAGCGTTAGGTGAATAAAAGCCTCTTCTAAATATCCCTGTGCATTTACATTTAACAAAAACGTGCGCAGTGTGTATTAGGTCAGCTTGATTGCATAGAAAGGCTGAGAGGAGGATGATTTCAAAATTTATACAAAGAAGCACCTTAGTGAACACTGGCATGGAAGGGGTTTGAATGAAAGAATGTGGCAAGCATGTTGGATAGCAAAGCTTGATGTTGCATAGGGTGATGTGGTGAAGGCTTACAAAGTCCAGAATTTGCATAGTATGTGGAAATAACTTGGCAAAACTCATTGCTGAGCTGTCGAGCACATTGAACATAAATGGCCTGCGGTTGAGTGATAGGCCTGTTAGAGCAGATGTAACCATCCAGTTAATACAAAAGATCAGTTAGATTTTCAATGCCAGTACGGTCGAGCAATGTGACTGTAATTCATTTCCAACTGCTTCACAGCTCGGATGAAACCCTAAAAGATTTCAGGTCGGGTGTAGGATACAGTTCACCATCACACGCAGATCTTGGTTTGGATGTTCGGATTGTAGCCAATCAAAGGTCTAATAGGCGATACATTTTCATTTGTGCTATCAACTTTTAAATATTTATTCGAACTGGGATCATGCACGGGAGAGGGAGAGTGGATGCTGTGCTTTCCCATTAGAGACATGGGACCTTACCCAATCCAGCGTCACCATTTGTCCTCCTTTTCCAATTCCAACAGCTCAATGTGCTACATCGCTTCCACCTTTTGGGAAGTGAGAGTACACACATGGCGATGCATCACGTGCATAAACGATGACGAAGCTTAGTCCCACAAAGTTGTCAAAGGCAATGTCCATCAAGGTTGGGCTAGCGTTGCATGCTACATTTTGATTCTACAGATCAGATGACTGCCTAATATCCCTCTTGCGCTGACAAAATAGCTTGATCTTTACCTCACAGTCAACTTCTCTAACATGCTACATCACCCTTCGCACATTTGGACACCGATTTCAACGCTGCTTTAATTGACCTCACTCCTACCCAAAACATCCATGGATTGGAGCCAGCTTAACCGGGTCCAAATACATAAAGTTGTGAGAGAGGGATAGGGAGAAAGACCGGGGCAGCCAGTGAAGTTCTGTTGGCAGAATAAACGTCACAGTTCTTCATAGTTTCGCGTTTACCTATCGGAAGTGTAAACCAAACCCAGACACAGAGCATGAAACACGTTTCACACGTCCTCAAAGCCTACTTTCTCCCCGACGTAATTATAACTCGGCTGCGGCATTTCAAGCGTGATTCGCCTCTCGTTTGTTTGATGAGGCCGTCAAAACCGAAAACTACATACTGTAAACTCTAGTGTCAAAGTTATTCACCTACGGAGTAAACGCTTTTAGGTTGATGAATCTGAGGCCACGCTGAGATGTAACCGGAGTACGGAAGTGGCCTCAATCAACCACCACCAGCCAGCAATGCACAGCCGCTTCCACAGGGTAAATCAAGTCCACGTTGAGTGGACAGATGACAGCCTACTCCTACGGATAGCCCTCTCTTGTACTGAAACGGTTGCCCTTTAAGTCCAGTGGTCTAGCGTGAAGTGAAGGACGCAAGAGGTGACCCACACATTCCCATTCCCTCCCCTACCTATCACTGTTATCAAGCTAGCCGACACACAATTTCCATTCCAAAATCAATTGCATGCACGTAGATTCTGATGACTGGTGCAATTGATTCGTGAATGATTTTCCCTGCAGAACCAACTATTTCATGTTGGCTAACTGTAAGCATTAGCTACGCGACGAGGCCCCTGATCCATACCATCAACCTTTGANATGACTGGTGCGATTGATTCGTGAATGATTTTCCCTGCAGCACCAACTATTTCAAGTTGGCTAACTGTAAGCATTGGCTACGCGACGAGGCCTCTGATCCAAGCCATCAACCTTTGACTCAACCTCTACACCATTAGTACGTTTTCTAGCCTAGTATTCCACCAGTGTCTTTTTAATGTCGCAAAACAGTATGATGGAGATGATATCTGCCAAATTCATTGCAAACCACTAAGCAGAATTGTAAAAATGAATGTAAAGGATTGAAGAGAACGAGTACGCAACCTGAATTTACGCCGCATTGCACATTAGTCTGTTTGGGTAAGCAGACCAGTATAAACGCTTGCATCACTTCCACTAAAACGCTAATGCTTGACGTGTCATCCGGGCGATAGTAGAATTGCCGTTATCACTAAGATATACGGATCACTAGAACCCTGAGCCATTCTAGAAAGATAAGATTAGCAGCCCAGCTTGCTCAAGCAACCAAAAAATGTTTCTAGCCTTGTCTGAAAGTTGAAGCCTAATAAGGAAGTAAGTGGCATATGCGCTGATTTCATGACGCCATAAACCGTCTTTTAAGCTCTCCATTACTTGTAGGTAAGTCGTTTCNCAGCCTAAAGCTTAAATGCGAAATTTAAAAATGAGAAAGGAAGATGTTTTTGCTGTAAAAATGTTAGTAATGGCTCCTTAAATCGTGGTTAGCAGAATCCTCCCAATTAAAGGCAATACTTCCATCATCAATGTTAAGACACCTCTCATTTAAAAGCGAAGCGGAGTACATTCGAACAGCCCTCTCGCCCCGCCTTATTATTTGACAACACTGATCTACATTGGACAGTATTCACAACATGAAGCCTGATGGTTCATCAGGACGAACTCCAACCCTCTCTAGTGAACATCAAACCATTTTGAAGGCATGACATCTGTTTGGCCATCGCACGCGAAGTAAGTCAGCACCTAGCTGGAGCAGGATGACTGAAGTTACTTAGGTCATGTGTGAGCTCATGCTGTCCTCACGGTAGCAAATGTTTTATGGCCCGCCGTGGTTACTCTTGGGGTCTCCGGGGTCATCTGCCACGTGGCGTGAGGGGGCTCACAGCAGGAGCGGCCTAACAGTCAATGGTAAGGCTATGGTGTCCACAAGGAGTAAAAGAGCTTCAAAATCCCGAAAATAGGTGCTTTATGCATCAGTCAAATGGGTGTTTAAGGTGGTTGTATCTTACATAGCTCGTAGTCACACTTTGTGGCAGGGGAGCAATCTACTTTAGGCAAGTTGAGTCTGAATGCAAAAAAGTGACTTTGCAAAGTAAATTTGTCATTTAAACTGGCGATGGGATTTGCATGGGAATTATGCCATGTCGTGTGTAGCTGTGGAGACCTGCTAATCAGTGGACCTCACTCAACCCGACAACCCTAATTTAGCTAGCCTCCTCCCCTTCCCATTGCATCCGCCTTCCAGCCCAGCGCTTTCCAAACAATTTACCAAGATTTGGGTTAAATACTTTATTTTGTATGTCAACGAAATGCTTTCAAAAGACATGTTGCTGGTTGCGGTGCCTTCAAAGCTGTCGAAACTCCCTGAGGCCCTTAACAGCAAAGTGTTTGAAAAGAAATCGGAAGTTAGTTAGGCTTGATGCAATTTTCGGAACCATTTCAAGGTGCAGAATGCCTTTACATGTACAGGCAAGCAAGTAAATCATGCAACGAAACGAATTTCGCCTGTTTATACAGTCAATTGGCAAAATCATTTCCAATACCTGCAGTCGTGTGCACAGGTATAATGCATTGGTTGAATGTTGATTGCAATGTTTTATTAAATAAATCTGCACGATTTGTATCATCGTTTGTGTGGTTAATCCCCATTCAAAAGAAACAGAGTCACTGTGTGTACAAACACAATTATTACCTTTCCATTTATTTGTACACTTAGGGATTAGTTATTGTGTACGTAAATAGGCAACACAACTCTTATCATTTCTTACACCTAAGAGGAAATATCCATGCCTACCAACATGTGTTTTGTCATATCTGCGAATTTCGTTGTAAAATTCATCCTATTTTGAAAGCGCCTTCATTGTGTTCATTTACTTGCACAATGGTCAAAGACCGATTTCAGTACGGCATCAAACGAATCTATGTCATTTACATCATAGCTGCAGTGGTCAGCATCTGTTCTTAAAGTGCATTCATTGCTTTTTTATTTTCATTTATTTACCAAGGGATGGATTCTCACATGCTAAAATGCACTCCTTAGCTGTTTAAATGTACTCTTTTAAAAGGAGTGTCTCGTCAGGTTTCGAGAATTGCTAATTGGACCAGTGTGGCGGCTTTCGTTCCCAATGGGTTGGCTTGGGGCGGAGATGTCAGGGGAGGACTTTTGTTTGATGAGTTTGTGCAATTCAGTACCCACTTCATAAGTTCACATCCCGACTTAGTGAAAAATAACAAAGCAACAACATAGAAGCCTGTTCCACCCTAAAACAAAATCAACCGCTATCACTTTTACTTGGGAACCAATATGAAGGAGAGTAAGCAGAAGAGGCAGAAAGAGGAATGGTGATTGGGAGTAGTGGTGCATTTTGTGTGTACAAGAAGACAGTGGTCTAACGTAAGTGGGACCTATGCGTGATGCTTTAATGAAACCCCTGCAATATTTGTGCTCCCATCTCTCTCCGAAACAGTAGGACACATTACAAGATGTTGTGTAAGTGAATGAGGTGAGTATAATTTTCCTCCCTTTTTGTTGAAAACGAGTTTACGTAATGGCTTGTGTAACTCCCTAGCGAGTAGCATATCGGTTGCAGCCTCCAAACTAACGCTCCTTTCCCACTTTTATATACTATTTAAGCAGTGAATTATGAATATGAATCCCAAAGCTTATATAAAATGCAATTTAAGATATGGTCAAACCCATTAAATCTATGCATCAAACACCTATTTGGTGACAGTTTCCTAGTTGGACTAGCGAAGCAACATCCAGCCATTTGTTTCACACAATTTCCACCAACTTTGAATAGAATCGCTTTAGGAATGACACCCACTTGCATATGGAGCGAAAGATGTCAACTGGACTGCAGCGTCCTGAGACTCCCT
>LWMK02000295.1:27331-74092 GCA_001693075.2 Taenia saginata | reverse complement strand
AAGTCTTTAAAGTGTCTGCACCTGATTAACTTGTCAAATTTACACAAGTCGCAATATGTCTACTAAGCGACTTTGTGCTCCAGTGAGCATTGGTGCCTATTTCGTTTTCCCGGTAGCCGCACAGTACACACAACCTACTTTTTGGAAGTAGACAAAGTAAGTATATAGTCTTATGTTGGATCAGGCAGTCAAAGCGGGGTTAAATTATATTGATCAGGCTGTGCCCGCCATACTAACAACACTTATAGGCAAGAAATATGTAACATTTCCCTTGAAGACATTGCAAAGGTCCAACGTGGTCTGTTTGTGATAATCACCCATATTGTCCACACCGCGTGCACGTGAGCACCCTCTTTGAAGACGCTGTCATGTTTAAATGTTTCTAAAAATGTTCAGCCTGAAAACGCATACGCGCCTATTCAAACCATAATCATCGCCACAAGCAAACAAAGGTTAGTTTTCTATCGACAAGCAGCATGTCTCCCAAACACAGCTCTAACAGTGGTAAGCAAATGTGAGCTAACTGCTTTCATCTAGCAAAAAGAGGTTTGTGGAACATTTGCTGCTGCAACACCCCTATTTCCTGCGGTGCTCAGCCTCTCCTTTAGCATTGCCACGTCGGTACTGCTGGAAGTCTTTACAGATGGATTCTGGAATGGAACGTCCTTATTACTGAAATAATGCTCAGTAGTAATTTTCTGGCGAGACCGACAAAGGAGGGGGATGAGGCATCCACCTGAAAATGGTGGTCGATTTTTGAAAAGCGGCACATTTGTCAGGTGACAGCATGTGTTGGTCCATGTTGGCTAAGACGTTAGGCGCAATGTGGTCAGGAGAGAGACCATCCAACCACAGTCGCAAAGCCACAAGAAGTTGATAGATTTTTCCTCGTGACGGATTGGCTGTCGTCTGGAATCCACCCACTTTCACAATCTGAGAAATTTGACTACCCTCATGAGAGCTGCACTAGAGATTGGCGAATGCATTACAGTCCCTTTCTACTACCTTATTTTGCATCATGAACTATTACTTTGCATTATTTGGATCGCTCTTATCTCTGTTTACTCATTTTGCTTGATTTTGTACGCATATCCACAACACTTCCCTTTACCATTCACCTGCTTCAGCATAGGAAATCACTATCAGTATCGAGAGAATTTAACTTTTGGAGGAGTGAGCTGTTGACAATGGCGTGATAGAGCCCTCAGTGAAGGAGACAATTGGCACTGGCGTAGTCGCCAGCCCCACCTGCATTCAATCTCGCGTTGTGGTTTGTGGGTTGGTGGCATACGAATGAATTGGTGAGCTGGTTGCCTAATTTATGCGGCTGCAGGAAAAAGTGGTCAGCAGTTGTGTACTACCCTCCTGCTGGGCTTTTGGATTAAGGTAAAACAGATTGTTCACAACCGTTACCCTTGATTTGATGTTCGGAAAGGCATGACAGTGCAAACTCGCTTGCGACGACTGGAACAAACCCTCGCCTGAAGGCTAGTTAACTAGTTAGACAGCTTGTCGGAATGACCTATTTTTGTTTGCCTTGCCTTCATAATTCCTTTTCCTACGAGGAGTCCTCACTGACGACCTCACTGTTCAAGTAGCATGCGGTGGGGCGGACAAACGTAACCTTGTTTAGGGTGGTACAGACCATTTTGGTTTTCATTATGCTGATTCATGGCATGTTTGCTGGTTAGCAAAAGTAGTAATGAAGCAGCCTTGGTGCTACAGAAGACTGTCTATTAGTGATTGCAAAGATAGAGACCCTAATTTTTTCTAGCCCTCCTAGTGGGTTCAATCAATGAGCCCGCGCCATAAGGAGTTGACTATCAGCACCAGAATGGATATACAAGAAAGTAATGCAAAAATCAAATCAGCTTTATGCATTTTAATTAAGATTCTAAGGCTCCAGTGCTAGCAAAGCATTTGAATATGCAGCAATTACAAAACTTTTGGTCCAGAGATAGTTTAGAACGAGGTGTATCGAGTTCATGACGCTATCTCCTTCTTCTTCGCTGTGTCAGCACTTGCAAAAATAAGTCACAAGTGCGATGTCGAAAATGAACCTGACTGACATTTAATGTGAGTGATGTGACATTCGATTTACATCCACATTATCTTGGAATGACTTGGTTTCAAAAAGCACGCACGAATTGGCGCAGACAATTTAGGAAGACCAGCAACATTACACCAACATTTCGCATTCATGTGTGCTTCTACTGCTCTTTAATTTCATTTAGAGCGCAACATTTAGTAAATTAAACACAGCCATTAATTGTCTTTAGTGCTTCATGCTCAGGATACTGTGCTTACCAAGGGAAATAGTCTGTGCGAAAAGTTCTTTAAGTTTGCCCTTTGCTTCTTTTCCTTTCTAATTTTCCCTACATTTTTGAGTGCAATCCCACCGCATGCCAGTTTTCGTCCGAATTGGTGCAAATTGCTTGGTTTAAGTCGCACCGCGACCTTTGCTCCCCTCTCCACGCAACTCTCTTCTCAACAGTCGACTTCCGCGGCTGCGGTGTCTTCGCCTTTCAAAAATTGGTGGCGGCATATGAGCATGTTATTGTCCATAATCCTGGACTTGTTATAAAAATGACGAAGCGTGTTTTCAACGATGACCTGGGTGGTAAGGTTTGGAGTGGACATTTATTGCACCTCTGTTGCTGACCCGCGTTAAATAGTTTTCCATCGGAAAAGCAATTGCATGAAGGCACTACTGGATTTCGTCAAGCGCGCTCTCCTAACACCCGCTCACTTGCCCACGCACCCATTCAAGCAGCCATCGGTAGTGAAGCTTTGCATGATGCTGCCCACATGAAGTTGTAAAGAACGGCTTAATTTGTGCGAAATCTCTATCAAATCATACAACAATGCTATAGGGTGTGGGACATGGGTAAGGTGATTGGCTTCTGGCTGCAGGAGCAACAAATATTTCTGTATCACCAATTCTGCTGTCCCTCCTGCGTCCTAAGTGGGGGTTCGGCTCTAAGAGTGCAACAAAGAGGGACCATGAGAAGATTGTAGTAAAGATACAAAGAGATGGTATGGGGTCAAGCTAAAAGGAAGTAAGATTCTGTGGGCCAAATTTGGGTACAACTAGGTTTACTTGAAGGCGCAGTAACACCTCCATTTTTATTAGTCGTAAAACACCAAAAGGCACCTTAAAGACGCATATAACCGCAATGTTGCGTATCTAGTTACTATGTCAGCTGTGCATCAGTAGTTTATGTAGTAAGACTACTGACGCTGTACATTCACTGTCAGACATTGCATTGAGATTAGCACACCATTCTCTACACCTCATGCTCCCAGTTTCAAGTAAAATCATCTCATTGTCTCACTTACGCTAGTTTCAAATCCATCCAAATGGGCGTCGGTGCACAAGCTGCTACATCACAAAATTTATGACATGAGGTAGTATGAACTAAGGCCACGCACTCCTACAATGAGTTGAGATGGGAACTAGAAGTAGTTAATATATACGCTGACAAAAAATTGACTTACACAATTCTAATTGTGCCGAAGTGCAGTGCCCTGCGAAGATGGCAGATTTCACACTGAGTAGAGCTGATTAAACGAGGCTAGTTAAAGCAATGCGACCAAGTTCGATGAAGATGGTAGTTAAGTCAGGAAAGACATTCTTCTTCCAACCAAATGTGTAAGTCTGTGCTTGGATATAATCGTCATCGCCATATTTCCATTAGGTATGAGCAGGGCAGTCTAACTAAGAGTCCTCGGTTGGCAGGTCTACAAGACAGCGTGCGCTGAGTGCAAGAAGACGCCGAATAGAGGAGATGATTGGCCAGAAAATACTTATGATTGAAAGCCACTTTGGAAAATATAAATGAGGCCTGGAAGAGACACTACGTCACCATTGACCACAATGTAGCAGTTCATAAAGGTGGCAAAGAAGCAGGCGATGGATTAGGGTATGTAGAGACCAACGGAGTAAGATGACAGGACTGCGATGCTGCTGCCGTGTGCATAGACGTGCACATAACTTCTCCGTTGACTCCCTTTTAGCTATTTATCATACCAAAGATCAAAACGCAGTGTAGAATAGATATTTTGAGGCTTCCTTGACGTTTCTGTGGTTAGCAACAAATCTCCTTTCTCACACTCCATACCCTTAGCACAATTGTATAAATTAATAAAGATGTTAGAATACAAGCCGCTCTTTTCAACTTTTGTGTAGGTCGCATAATGGAGAAAGTAGCTCCATTGACACTGATTGTTGAAGTGCACGAGTGAGCAAATAGTAGGGAAAGAAGGTGTTTAAATAGCTCCAGTAGTGGCATTACGTCTGCATCTAATTTCTTCATGCAGTAACACTAGAATGAAGCGATGACTTCAGTTAAGAATAATGAACGGAGCAAAATCCTAGTTAATGCCGCAAGTAAACACTAAATTAAATAAGCTCTTGTGCTATAATTCTGATAAATTCTAAGTCAACATATTGCGCAGCCTTATGTGCTTGTGTTATTGTGTTATTGTGTTGCATAATACAGCAAACGCACAATAACCGGAGATGAAAAAAAGCAGATAAATTAAAAGTTGAGCAATTGCAGACAAAAACCAAAGATGTGTAGCAGCTATGTTTTCGCACCTAAATCATTCTCAATACATTGTGGCTGTCCCCAAATCTAAAACGTTTCACAACTGAACATGGCTTCACTTGAACGGAGGCATCCTTTACATTTGATACCTAACATCGCATCAGTCTAGATCGGAATGAAAACTTGGACGCATTATATTATTACCAGTATTTTTGCCACAGCACACTCTTTGTACAGCTGTACGGCACAAAATGGTTTGTGTTTTACTCGAGATATGCGTTTTTTTGGTACCGTAGCGATATAACTTTCAGAGTCTTACTAAGATCAGCTGACGATCAAAGTGAGAAATATATAGGCCGCTGTGCACTTAAACTAAACTCATCACTCACTCTTTGTACAGCTGTACGGCACAAAATGATTTGTGTTTTACTCGAAATATGCGTTTTTTGGTACCGTAGCGATATAACTTTCAGAGTCTTACTAAGATCAGTTGACGATCCAAGTGAGAAATATATCGGCCGCTGTGCACTTAAACTAAACTCATCACTGTTTAGTTGTTTTTGCCTTATGCATGCAGTGATCAAACCACCAGTCAAATTCTAATGCCATTTAGTCATTTTCTGGCGAGGTGGAACGCAGTGAGCAGCTTTTTCGTCGTTCAATCCTTTTATCTTGCCTCTTAGGCTTCCGCCTACAACCCTGTAGCTATCAAATGACTAAACTTCACTAATATACAAAGCATAGTTTGCAGATATGAGCATTGTTGCAAACCATGTAAAACAAATTTACTGCACAATAATAATTGCAATCTTGGAATTAGATGGCCCTGTTTAATTTGCGCATGAGAGGCACGACAAGAAGCAGATATGAGCATTGTTGCAAACCGTATAAAATAAATTTACTGCGCAATAATAAGTGGCCCTGGTTAATTTATGCATGAGAGGCATAATGAGAAACGATAAAATGTGGTTTGTTCATACCTGAGTTGTGTGNAAGTGGCCCTGGTTAATTTATGCATGAGAGGCATAATGGGAAACGATAAAATGTGGTTCGTTCATACCTGAGTTGTGTGCAGAGTTATGTCGAATGCGGAATTTTTTTCCAAGTGTATCGCTAAAGAGCCCATGCTTCGCCAATTATGCTCCTGTCAGACGCGATCCATTCTTGTGGAAATCATGTTCTACTAATTCGCTTTCATTAGTTAATCCTTAGTAAGCAAGATGATGCTCAGAAAGAAATTTACCTGCTTGTGCCAAAATCATGGCACGTATTGTAGCAACGAATGCGGTTTACCAACGAGGCTGAAAGCAGTTACCGCTAATCACCTTGGAAATGGTGAGCGAAGTGCTCAACTAAAATACTTGCTTCTCTTTGCATAACATGCTAACCAATGTCTATTGTGGACCACTTATTTGGAAGAACACATGTGTTTTGTACTTAGGCGCTAAAAAACACACAAGACGTTTTCTCATTATTATAACCATATTGAATGTGAAATAATATTCTCCAAAAGCAAGTAGACCCAGGACGCTTTTTGATGGTTTGTAGCTACTTTGTGGGATAAGTTATGAAAGAATTGCAAATGATTAATCATAAAATCAGCTAACAAATGAACTCGTTTCAAGTCTAAATGTTCTTCGAAGTTGCAAGTCTACTTTTAAGTGATAAGCCGAGATGTGTGAAGACCGTATTTTGGAAATCTACTAGCATCGGCGAGAATACAAATGCTAATAGGTTTTTAAAGACAACTGCATTGCATTAAGCAGGGATGCAAAATTGCGCCATACTCCTGGTCTTACCGCAAACAATGGAGCCATTGTCATGCATTGATGGGTTTGCATAAAAGGCGTATTTTAGTGTGCGTTTAAGTAATTGGCAGCCCATAAAGGTCGACGCTAGCGGCAGCAGCGGCACAGGAATTTAAGTGCGTGAGACTTGACGTGCTGATTCTATAATACTGTTTTATAGACTGTTAAGTAAAATAGGACTGGTATCCTCGACGCGCCACCACGGGGAACCAGTTGAATGAACCAATGCCCTCGTCACTGTTACCATGCAAAAATATTAATTTGTCAGGTTCGTGGGACTTGAACACACCCAATATGACATTCAATCTCGACTGTTATTTAAATTTGGGCTTTCAATTTCGGATAAAATTTGTTATCTTGTTAACCACTGCTTATGTTGATATCTTACCTATAGTAGCGATTGTTTGCAGTGCCCAAGTTTCATTTTGATACAAAGCAAAAGTGGAGGTGAAAGATTTGGTTCACGGGTGGCAACAACATTGCCATCAAAAAATAAACAGCGGTATTGTGAACATTGTGGCATTTGGCCTAAAGGACTTAGCTCAGTGACGTTTGTGTCACCTTGGGGATGTTTTATGCACCAGATACAGCGAAACGGATGCCTCTTCCGACATTTGGAACAACTGTTCCCAAATGTGTATTGCTTTTCTTTTCATCAATTCCCTTGTCGAGTTGTGCCACCATTATATTAGGCTCGAGGAGAAGTGAGTTTAATAACACACTTAAGTATCTAAACATACGATGTTGGACGATAATTTCGCCAGCGACGACCATGGCTCAATTTAGGCATTAAGTTTTAACTTTGTAAGCAGAATTGATGAAGCATGAACAAGGGCTTGGTCCTTATGCTGCAGTCTAAGCACACTATCGTCACATGATCGCCTCCTACGCCTTGCACAAAGATCATCTAAGAACCCAAATCAAGTGTTATCATAAACACGCATAAATAGTAGTCTGACGGATGTGTAGGCACATCCTCATAGCCACACAAAGCTATGATGAATGAATTTGCACTTTCGAGCCATTAACAACGGCTTTGGAAATAACGTCTCCCATGTGGGCATTGTAAATGCAGTTGTCCACGAGGGCCAACCAAAGAATAAAGTTCAGAATGGATCAAATGTCATTCAAAAATGCTGTCTTAAAGAGCGTTAAAAGGATGTGAGTAAGTTGTCCTCCAGCCTGAATCCAAATTTTCTCTAATTTTCTGGACTAACTCTTGCAACACTATCTATACTCTGCCTCATTAACATGGCTTATCTAACTTCTCATCGCTTACATGTCGCTATTATTTTGCTGCCAAATGCTAGCTGTCAAAGTAAACATCTATGGAGAAGTTACGCAGCCGAAGTATCTTGAACCAGATGTTATTTCGAACCGCGAAAACCGGCACGTAATTGTGGAAACCACTTTGAGGCTTGCAGAGTGTGTCGTTGAAGCGTGAGTGAAAACAGCATGAAGCTTATACTAAGCGGCGACCACAGTATTGAAAATTGGGTCGACTGCGGGTCACTAGAAGAATTCCCTTAAATCTTTTGCTGTCTAGGTTGATGCGAAGGCTACTATCAGCACTCCCGGGAGTTCTGCCTCTCTTCGCACTCAAAGCATGTCCCTCTCCCGTCTTCTTAACGAAATCAGCAAACTCATCCCACAAACTCAAGGCTTCAAAAATACAAAACCAGTGTGGTTTTAGGTCCTTGCTTTAGGCATCATTACTGATCTAAATGATTCTCCTTGAAACCATTTTATGTTGCAGTCTTCAAGCCAACCCACTACATTACTTTGGGCTAAATGGTCAAAAAGCAAGTTCACAACTTACTGTCTGTTTCAGGAAGCTTATAAAGGATCTTAATATTCCGTATTTTAATATTGTCGATATGTGAAACATTGGCACTGAGAGTGGCATGGAGACAACTCTCAAGACTGCAATGCAGTTTTGGTGAGTAATAGTTGAAAGTCATGTGTTTTGGGAGGGATGAACAAATGAAACACTTATTTGTAAAACCTGATTGTTCGGCATTCCCAATTGTCGAATCCATCTGAGCTTCGACCATGACGGTTCAAATTCAAAATACGCTCCCATCACAGGAACTCCCGTCCCAAGGTGTCTCTCGTTGGATGAGGGCAAGTAGTATGCAAGACTCTTGGTCTGACACAGATTTCCTTAGTAATCGCTTCCATTGGTTCCTGTGAGAGTTCAGCGCAACAAAATGCGGTCACTTAGCAAACCTTCCATGCAGTGATTAGAGGCTTCATCGCACACCCTAAAATTCTCACATGCACTGGAACCTACTCTGATGCATCGGATTAACCGCCATTACCATCATGAAAGTCTGCCCTCATGATGACCAAATGTAAAAACAACCGTCGTCTTTCACCTTGCTATTCAACATATTTTGTACGCAAAAGCTCCTTCTTACTTAATTCAGTAGTCTTCAAAGTACTTCTCACCCATTTCGGTGCAGTATTACTTATAATAAAAGCTGATCGGTTGGCAGGAGCTAAATTTAAAAATTAATCTATTCGATTTAGTTTCCTAAACGGCTTCGTCGATAAAAACTGGTGCTTACTTTATGGTAACTAATTGCATAACTTTGCAACTTTCAAAGTTATTTGTTCATAATTATAGTCGATTGAAGTTGGTATGTGCTCCATGCAGTGTTAGCTCTAAGCATGAACCCACCACTCGGTGTTACGGTTGATTTAGTGACCACGTTTGGTGACAACGTGGCAGTTGATTCATTTTACACTATCCATACAGTGACACATGCTTAACCGGCTCAACAAGCTATAGTTCTCACTTGTTTGAATGGAAGGCAAACAGAAATGGGGGCTGTGCAAATGAATGCATGTAATACCTCATTAAGCCGACAAAGCACGTGTCAATGGATAAACCGTGTAAATAAAATCGACCGCAACACCGCAATTAAACATGTTCAGTTTTCAATGACGCAAGTGCGGTCAAGATTGATGACCCTATCACCTATCCCTGTGCTGATCTTGTGCGTGTCTGCGTGGGTGCGTGGATGAATAGATAGGTAATTGTTTTGAACGTAAGCTTTAGCTTACTAGCAGTCGTACGTATCCATCGTCTGTCAGATGATTTTTGTCTCAAATTTATGAAATCCTTCTTACTAGCAGTCGTACGTATCCATCGTCTGTCAGATGATTTTTGTCTCAAATTTATGAAATCCTTTCACCAATCCGTGAACACAGACCTGCAATTAGATAGTATCCAAGGTCTCACGAAGCAATTCATGCGTATCAAATATGTTTTTAACCTCAAAACCTGTTTACCTGGCTGAAATGTGGGTCCCAATGTGGGTGATAGAACGATTAATTATTTATTGTTAACTTGCAAAACGGATTGTCATACATTTGCACGTCCTGTTCATTCAACTGGGACTAGTACATCGGTTGGGTCGCGGCGAAGCGTTCGGCTCACGTAAGAGTAGTGCTCTAAGTGGAGTGAAAGGCTCGCTGCAATTCATATCATAACAGGGGTCTCTATATCTTCAAATTAGTCACTCATTTACTTTGAGTTCGGCTACCCTTATTAGTGACATGAATGTCGAGCATCAGCTGTTAACTCTCAAGTGAATGATAGTTTGGTGGTGTATGGTAAATTGGCTTACATTGTAAGTAGTGCCTTAGCCTCGCCATACTCTAAAGACAGGACAGCATGGTTAAATTCGGATCGAGCTGCTGAATTGTAGCCAAATTCCTCCACTGATAGCCCCATTAATCTTCGAATCTGTCTACCACTCATCTCGAGGAGGGCATGAAGTCAATCGGAAACCTTTGTGTTTGGCTATAACACTGCAGCAAAACGGACTCAATATGCTAAAATAATAAGTGACACAGTGTTATTACTGCGCATTCTTTTCCAGTCTAGCTTAGATGGTACGTTACATGCCAGATGACTTGGCTTTTCACGCTGACCATGTTTATTTGACGTGATATGAGTAGCAGTACACAGTTTGCTAGGTGAAAAACGGAGGAAAACTCTGAGTGGGCTTGTTTGCTTCGAAGTTCCGCTACCAGGTACGGGCTTGTGTCTAAGACTCCACACTCGCATACTGAACTTGATATATGAGACGTATCATCACTTTGGTATACCTGCTTGCGTGTAGCCTGAGTCGCCATAGGGCAGCACTGCAATCTGTTACCAAGCAGAAGGGTTGGAACACAATGTTTTGCGACATCTTATGCAACACTACAAGCGCCTTTAAATAAATTGATGCCTGTGCACACATGAGCAAACTCCGCCTGTAAAATGACTTCAGTAAGGTTTTACTTAAAAGGAATCAGCAAATCCAATGGACTTAAAAGATTGTTTGCATTTAAACGTTAAGAGACAGTAGCTAACTGCCACGACTCTGCTCCACCTATCTCATCCGTGTGCGTGCCAACCCCCACCGAGCACAAGCTTGGGCATAGTCACCCGCCTTTTCGCTTTCCATTCGCATCACCTTGATGCAAACAACCTTGGCGAATTGAGAGTAGAGCGTCGACTTCTGCATTGACTCAGAGAAGTCGACGCAGGACGAGACTATGTAAATGTTATTGTAGAATGAATTTGCTTGAGAGCACAGCAAAAAACATATGACAATGGGGACTGGATAGTGAGCGCTAAATGCGTCCTGCAGCATGCTAGAACTAAGCCGATTACTGATCGCGTGCAAACACAAAACTATACTACTTACATTCATTGAATCACGTGACAATGCCAGGCGCATTTAAAAGAAAGCAGAGCTCGATCATGTGAGCTCAGACACAACCTTGGCGGGCAATTTTGTATGCTGCACATTAATACGAAGCCCTTTGTCTTGCAGCACTGCAATTAATTACCAGGCAAAAGGATTGGGATGCAAGTGATACAATTGGTTAGGCTGGAGCAGCCCTAACAAAGGGCAGTGTGCAGACTAAAAATGGAATTAAATGTAGCTTGCTGATGGCACACAAGTTTGGGGTCCGCTGAAGAAAATGTTGATAATTTATGCTTAACTTTCTACTAAAAACTCCAATCACACAAGCTTGAGAATGAAGCTACTGAACGTATTCACTCTGCATTTACAGGATTTCTTTATTCCTCACTTCTATTGAGTTCAGTAAGCGTTTAATGCATCCGGTGCTAAAGGATGCGACACTCGCTGCAAACTTGACGCGAATGCAGAAATTTAGTGCCATTCGAAAGATTTTTCTCGCCGACATAGATGAAGGTCTGCATATTCGATTGCCAAAAGGGGGGAAATTAACTGCCTGCTGTCATTGTACTATTTAGCACGCTTTGTGTTCAGAATCTCATCTTGACTTGATTCAAAGGTGGCCAACGGACTCCCACCCACTTGACTACAGTATTTTTCCTGGCAAGGAAGCGCTGGTGATTGCTTAGGGTAGTTTTTATAATCAACTTGCATCATTTGAAATTCTGAACTGTTTCATCGGTACTAGGTTGTGCTAATTGCTTGTTGACAAATTACACATTTTTGTGGCTCCATGCGATCATTTATTTGTTAATCTTATTGGGTAATTTTCTGTCTCCTTCCGCAACTTCAAAGCAAATATTTGTCCTATTAAACGCAAGCACTGAAATTGAGGTAGAGTCGGTCTTCTGATCCAGACTGGTTGCTGTACAGTCGTTGCTTTAGCTTACCTTACCCATAAAGTGATACGCAATTTCATGGTCTAATGATTTATGGTCCTCCTTCGTTCAAATACCCTACGTTTCCGTTTGCTAGCCCTCCCTCTCAGCTTCCCTCCTCAGCCCTCTTATTCTATTTAAGGTGCATAGTCTGGAAACCTCCGCTATTTGCAGCCCTCACTATAAATGGTTAAGCCAACTACTCAACATTAGTTCGCCTCTAAAAATCGCAAAGTCAAAGGGGAGAGCATTTAAATAAAATGTAATTTAGACGATTGGGGCAGATAAATGGATTGGTGGTTACATACCAACTTCTGGCCTTCTTTTCTGCATTTACGTCATATTTGTATTGAAATTAAGGAAAATCGGTTCGGACACTTTGTAACCTGCACTGCTGAGGTCAGACAAGTGCAAACGGTCCATTAGGAAGACGAGAAGGATACCTTAGAAGTGGAAAGCGTGGTTGGTTTCTATTTCTGCGGCGAGGGAAACACCTGGTTTTTATCCAACGACTACGCGACTTAGCTGGAATGAGGACACCTTTGCTTTCATCATCTTCTTCGGATTCCTTGAACGCCTCCTTCTCAACCGCATTCATGGCCCCTTCTCCACCCTCGTAAAGGTCCGTCTTCAGCTTCAGCACTGCCTCGTCATCCGTCATAATGGCGGTAAAGGCGGGTTGTGATGAGAGCGCGAGAAGGAGAAACATGCAGATTAGAGACGGCAGTGGTTGCATACTGTGCCAATGCTGAAGTGATGCTGCTTGAGTGTGGAATGGCCAACGTAACACCTACGCGATTATTTATAGACAACTCTGCTTATCCTCCACCTCCATTGTTTATACTTAGACGTGGGTGGACCCAGGGCGTTTGTTTACCCATTTTACCACCTACCTATTCTTGTGACGAGACTAAAGTGGAATTGTCCTTGAACTAAGAAGTGTCTGTTTAGGTTGCCCGGTGTATAGATGGAATACTATTGGCCTAAATGTAGCTAATATTTTTGCAATAACCGGTTTTAATGTTGTAAGATCTATTAGAAATGTGATTCCTTATAACAGCTTCGAGGTAGATCGAGTGGTTTCAAACGATGACATGAGCATAGCAAACGATAATTTGGTGAAATCGGAGCCATCAAAGTGGTGATGCATTTGCCAACGATTCACTCTTAACATTTCAAATAAGTAATTTATCCATAAATTTTTGTGCCCAGAAATGCCGCGGTGTTCCTTCGCCGTGCATCAGTTTGTTACAAATTGAGACATAAAGTGTGTGAGTCCCTTCTAATGTCATTGACATGGGTATTTCTTCTTTTCTAATCGGGATGGATTGAAATTTTGCCTCACTGACAATAGGGGACAATTATCAAGACGTAAAACAACAATGAATGGAATATTCAGTCTGGCTGTCAGCGGTGGTTTCGGAAATGAATTACAATCTTACTTCGAAGCTTTACCTTAGCAATGTGGCAAATCTGTCTTCTCTTTCCAAAAGACTTCACCAGCCTGCCACTCAGCTTTCATTGTGGAGCTTTGAAGCACTTTAAGTTAGCAGTGGCGTCATATTCCAGTTCCAATAATTCAGTTCATTGAGACAACATAATGCTTTCTTCTGTATTTAGTCATTAAGATAATTGGTTTCAGCTTCCCACAATGTTTCTTTCATGAACTTCACTCCCCAAGCACGCACTTGTTGCCTCCACTTTACACATTCTTACTTGTTGCCGCCACTTTACACATTCGTTAGAGGACTAGTCTGCTTATACGCTTACAATGTGCGATCACAACCGCCCCTGGTCCGACATTCTCCCTACCGCCGATGACGTTGAGATGACACCTTCTTCTAAAGTGCGTAGATAGGTAGAGGCGTCAGGTGCGCCTAAGGAAAGTGGAGCAAGAGAGGGCATTTTTATGCTAAATGGGTCTCGTTGCCTTCGATGATCAGGCCCTAGGCTTATCTTAAGAACACATAAGAAACCCCACCTATCTGCGAACCTACAACTCTAACGATGTTAACCTTTAAAATACCCTACTCTATTATTGACGACACAACTAAATGGTTCAAATTTTGGCTTATTGCTTGTCAGGCATCTGATGGATAGCATTGCAAGGTCTCTATCACCATGTCAGTTTCCGCAGCAGTTTTATTTGATTTAACTGAAAGAGCAGATTTGCTCCAAACCAGTGCGTACCTTAAAATCAAACATGTCTACTGAGTGCCCAAATTCATTCATTTGCACTCACTTTGCCTTCAGGAATTGAGAGTCCTTTACGTTCGTAACACAGCGTGAAGCTTGTTCTTGAGCCAGACAGAACGTACACACTGACATAAACCTACCAGATGGTAGCATTCCATACAGTTCCACTTCAATCTAAAGAGTTTGTGCACACATCAAAGCCACTTTTACTGCACTCAGCCTCGCCAACCTGCCATCCACTTCCCATTGTTCTCCTTTTGCGTTCATCGAGTGACAGTGTTTTGTATCTCAGATTCTACGGTTTACTTCGTCAAGGCAACAAATTCCATTCATCTACTGCTTGTGCCTTCAATAAGCATTGATGGATTACGCATAACTGTCCACAAATGATTTTTTTGCGTTTGCCCATAGCCCTCATACCCTTCCTCCTCTCTCTTGCATTCAATGCTAAAGTACGCATCAAAGTGATTTCTTTTTAATTGCAAGACAAAGTAGTGCCCTTTGTAAAACCATACAATCAAAACATACGGCAATTCAGGATCAAATTTATTAGAGGTATTCTTGGAAGAGATACGGATGTTATAGTTGCTCACTTAACTTACTGGAGTAGTGAGTCAAATGCTCTACTTTGACGCTGCGGCTTTTTACAGTACTCTACGACAGAAAGGATGAAGCAGAGCAGATCCATTTAGCTATTCTGCAAAATAAATTGGCATAGAATCTAATGGGAACAAGTGGTTAGTGACGAAGAAGAATAAAATGTGGACTCGGGAAGCATCGAAGCCTTTTAGATCTACGATCATAAACACATTTGTATTTTACTGGAAGACGACGGAACACAGCCGGCATGAGGACATCCTCGCCCACGTCACCTTCATCGAGTTCATTCAACGCCTTCGTCTCAACCGCATCTTTGTCTTCGTCTTCACCCACTGGAAGGTCTGGCAAGTCGGAGAGGTCTGCCTTCGTTCTCAGCCCAGCCTCGTCGGTCGCCAAAGTCGCGGTAAAGGCAGGGTGTGATGCAAATGCGATGAGAAGAAACACACAGATTGGAGTGGATAACGAATGCATGCTGTTTGAATGCAGAGCTGGTGCTGACCGTGTGAGGAATACTTTGTGTACCCTCCACGCGATATTGTATAGGCATCTCGACTAGTCTGTTTATCGCTCAACCCCAGTGTTTACTTTCAAGCTTGGGTGGGTGCACGAAACCAGCTTACCCTCCCACCGCTTCTTCAATCATCCATTCAATTCGTAACGTGCTGCTGTGCAAATCATGTGAACCTCATTGGATTAGGTCTAGATAGCCTAAGCTTGATATTTCCAAACAATACCGCACAAAGCAATGCATTTTAAAATTTCAAGTGATGTATTTAGGGTAGTTAGCAGTGTCTTTCTTTCAAAATATTGGGTGAAGAGGGTGGTGTAACTTAATAACTCGAGCCTCTTGACTTCTGCAGTAGCGTGTGCCTGTTAGGCGACCAAGTCCGTGGAGTTTCTAGTTATCTGCGAATAGCCTGCATCAGTGGAAATGTGACTGAATTTTGCTGGTAATTTGCTTAGCCTGATTGAATCAGGTTTACTGGTGTGCAGTGATGAATTATCGAGACAATTATATACACCTGTGTGTGAATGACTTGGTTTGCTTTAAAAAAGGAGGACTCTATTTAATAAAGTACAAGCAAGCATTTGCTTGAGCCTCTCTGTGTAAGCAATGTGATAGAAACAAATGTGGATATGAATGGTGTGCACTTCGAGCGCGTTTTCTCAGCGTCCAATTTTATCGCTATTATAATGGCACGGGTTCCTATCCATCTTTCGCACAGCTGCGGGACTTCTATCCCTATGTCTGTTTTCTGATAAATCGGTGGTTTATTCGTGGCTACCTGGAGCGCTACCTGTTCCAGTAGAATCTCAGTCTAATTTCAGTAGACGGATCACAATGCTTAATGTCTAGCAACTGCTGCAGACGCTCGAGTAGGTAGTGATTCACGGTTGCGCAACCGTTAGCAACCTTTAAAATTATTTTTCGCAATATTTTCAGTCACTAGTGTCACATTGCTTTCACTCCCTTCCCTCCGTCCATATTATCCCAACCTTTTATCCTTTTTAGCTAAACAATTATTTTTCTTCGCTTGCGCTGGAGAGGTCGAGCCACCCCCACCCTCCTCTCCAGTTAGGAGCAAGCATTTTCGGAGGCGAGGAAACAGAACCACCCACCGACAACCTGCATGTGCAAGGTTCGTGGTCATATTTAGGGGTGAGTCGTTTATTCCTTTACTACACCCATGCTTTGATCATCTTTATGCATAATCATAATTCATTTTGCAAGTACGAAATGAGTTCCAGACGTACAGGATAAAAACTATATGCTCATAATCCCTTACCCATTCTAGACGCACTCTAGTAAGCTGAGCAGAACTGAGCTGGGTTAGTTAGGGCATAGCTAGGCCAGACCAGACTCGGCCACCTACTATAGCATGCAAGCCTCATTGATCCTTTCGCATTTCATCAATCTAGTAATGCCTCATTTGCCTCTCAGAATTCATGGGAAAGACTTAGGGGTCGATGATGCTCTTACTTTTGCCCTTCAGGCACTAGAGTTCATCATAAACATGTAGGCACCATTGGCCCCTTTGGATCGGGAAGTGAGATGCAATGGTCATGTCTCCGAATTCCCTCTCAGGTTGCACTCCAGTGCCACCACTGTAAGTGTCTCATTCTCCTTCTACCATCCTTACAGTTTTCTGAAGAATTCTGCAAATTTACTTTCGTAAATATCTTGTCTTTGCTTCACACTCAACCGTTATTTTGTCCCTAACACATGAACAATTAAGTTGCCTTTTCTCTACCGGGCAGTTGAAATCCTTGCCATTGTCCTTCCAGGTAAAAGGCAGCAACTGGCACAGGCATGCGATTAGGAATAATTAGCGGGAAAGCAACTCCGCTATTGCCATAGCAATCACTGGGAGCAAGTCGCATTGCCATTACTGCCCCTAAATACTAGAAAGATGTCTTTCCAAAAGGAAACATTAGAGGTAAGAAGCTGAGGACAGGCAGTCAAGACATGGCAGCGCATTCAAGTCAAAGCACATCAGTACCAGTGATTTCCCTCATTCTCTCTCGCCTCCTTTGCATGCACTGTGATGTGCAAAATTTGCAAATGTATAAGACACAAAGGCAAGTGATGTCAAAGTTCACACTGGAAAGCACTGAGAGCCGCCACGCGACACGTGCTAATAATCGATTTTCGTGTGTCACAACTGAAAAGGTCAATTACAAAACCAACTGGCAGAAATGCTGTTCTGAGCGTTAGACCATCTTCCATTATTTACCCTAATTCATGCTGCAGTTCCTACCATTTAGTAATTTGTCAGTGTCTCCTTCTCGCCTCGTTTCCTCCCCACATTTTGTGCTCTCCTCAAATTCCACTTCCGTATCTACCTTTTCCACCCTCTTGTCGCTCCTAATCCCCGCCGGCCGCTTCAGGGACGTCAGAGAGCCAGAGTAGAAAAGTAACGTAGAAATCAGGGTAAGTTGTGCTACCATTTCCTACTCCTTCTCCTTTTTCTCCTCTCCTTTCCCTGTGATGTCTTCTACTCCTCCCTTACTTCATTTGCGTGCATCTTATCACTTTTATCACATTTGGTGCATAGACCTCTTTGGGTATGCCATTAAAAACTTCAAATGCATCTAATTAAATCAATTCCTTTATATTTTACGCAGTCACATGGCAAGATGAGTGTGTACGTGACTTAATCTTCAAATAGGCAGGAAAAAGAGAGGCAGAGCTACAGACTGCTGCTTCGTAGCACTGTGCAGAGTCACCTTAAGTCGTCCATTTTTAATCCCCTTTTCGCTTTATGCACACTACTTCATTCCAAATCCACAGTCTCTCATCTCTTCATCTCTATCTCGATCATTCCTTTGTCTCTTTTGTTTCCATCAAAGAAGTGTGTGCAGCGCTGTTGCCTTTTGTAATGCATAGCACCAATTCCCTGCAAGCATAGGAATGAGCATATGAACCAGAAACGCCCTTTCCTCAGTTAAATAGTAATCACTGGGAGTAAAGGGATTAATTCTTCAGTTTTACAGTGTATGATTGCCTAAGTTGCCGATTACTTCATTCGCAAGGTGATTTCAGTGACCTTAATATTGTTTGTCCGCTCCGACATTGCTCTTCAACTCAAGGTGCCAAAGAGGAGGTGGGAGACACTGCATCTCTTCAACTGCGACTTCCACAGTCTGCCATCTAGTGCCTTGCTTTTACTTGCAATACATCGCCCTGATTAAAGAACTCCTTTATTTTGCACGCACACAGGCAACATGAGGTGAGACCGACAAAAGAGAAAAACTGGCGTGCGGCTTTTTTCCGGTTTTAACCGCTGTGTCCACAGGAAAGAGGAAAAGACGACCAAACGTAGCGAGGTGAGTTGGTGGATGGGTAATGGACAGTTGGCTAAGTGTGGAATTTAAAGTAATTAGGCAATCAACCAGTCGTCCAGCGAACGACCAAAGGAGATCTTGCATCGTTTAAGACGAAACTGTCGATTTAGTTGGCTAGAAGGGCAGAGTGAAGGGACAGGGTGAGACGAATATGCGTACGCACCCACATGCACACAAGCATACACGCACATGCTCCTACCTACATCCGTGAGACACCAATTAAGACGCACACAAACTTGGGCAAACAGACAGAAGGAGCAGATTTATAGCCAAAACGGAGCAAGCGATTGAGGATGGGGAACGCACATTCTTACTCGTTATTGTGAAACGCAGATTAGAGGCAATCTCTACAAGATGTGGGGTGCAGTCAGTGGCTCTATAGTCGGTGCGATGAATTGTAGAATCATACAAGGGTCAATTAGGGATTGTCGGATTGTCCGATGCTTTGATGGCCTACTTAGTGATATTTTGCGTATGCCCCAAAAGCGAACTCGCGTTTTGCAGCTCCATGACAGGAATAAGCGACACTGTTTTTAACTGACTTAATCCATTGGAAGAATACAGCAAAATGTTATTGCTTCTAAGGTGGCAGCACTTTCATGCCTTCAGCGACAACACGAAAGAAAAATTAAGGAACCCTGTCCACAGAATCAAGCGCTGGATTTTGGACTCGGGACTCTTTTGAAAGATGGCAATAGGAGGCGAAAAGAATAAAACGTAAAAAGTGAAGGCATTTAAGTTACCCACAATTATACGACCCTCTGCTAGCATATTCAATTTCAAAAGAGAAGTTTCCTAAGAGTACTAAACTGGAGGGAATATTTAAGAGGTCCGAGGTCTGACAATCATTAGTGCGCTGTAGGCAAAGTGTTACAAACAATGAGGCTAAAAACCGCAGCTAATGAACAGCATTAGCGTGCAGCAGCAGAAGGTTGTTTGTATATTTCTCCTGAAGACAAGCAATTGTGCAGTTCAAAACAAGTCTATTCAGACACCTGCCATTGTAAGGAATGCCGGGAAGAAGACCATGCATCAATGAGCGAGTTCAGAGGGTACAGCTTAGATTACCAGACAGGAGTGCCCTCGACGCAAATTCGCGATGTATATTAAGGTGGTAGTGCTAATGTTTTGCCTGCCACTTGCAGCAAAGCACCCTGGAAATTTATTTGCTTCTGCGAATGCAAGGGGAGTCTGAAGTATTCCTTGAGTATACCTCTGTGTTTTTAGCCAGGCATCTTGCCTGATTTACATCATTAGGCACGTTGGCAATAGGAGGCGAAAAGAATAAAACGTAAAAAGTGAAGGCATTTAAGTTACCCACAATTATACGACCCTCTGCTAGCATATTCAATTTCAAAAGAGAAGTTTCTAAGAGTACTAAACTGGAGGGAATATTTAAGAGGTCCGAGGTCTGACAATCATTAGTGCGCTGTAGGCAAAGTGTTACAAACAATGAGGCTAAAAACCGCAGCTAATGAACAGCATTAGCGTGCAGCAGCAGAAGGTTGTTTGTATATTTCTCCTGAAGACAAGCAATTGTGCAGTTCAAAACAAGTCTATTCAGACACCTGCCATTGTAAGGAATGCCGGGAAGAAGACCATGCATCAATGAGCGAGTTCAGAGGGTACAGCTTAGACTACCAGACAGGAGTGCCCTCAACGCAAATTCGCGATGTATATTAAGGTGGTAGTGCTAATGTTTTGCCTGCCACTTGCAGCAAAGCACCGTGGAAATTTATTTGCCTCTAAGAATGCAAGGGGAAACTGAAGTATTCCTTGAGTATGTCTCTGTGTTTTTAGCCAAGCATCTTGCCTGATTTACATCATTAGGCACGTTAAATTAGTAAGCCTTTTTAAATTTGCAGTCCTGTGCTGCCTGTACTCAACAGATTGCTTCAAAAGAGGGGTTAACTGCTGACGAAACGGCAGTAGTTGACGTAGTCATCGAGAAACTGAGCATTTGAGGACTTCAATGCAAAGTTTTAATGGCTTAACAAGTACCACTAACCCTATGTCTGGCCACGTCGTTAAAATTCGCGTCCCAATAAGCATTAAGCATGGATGTGGCACTTAATCTGTAATTATTGCTCTACATTTCCAGATGCACCCATTTGTCCTATAACAAAGAGGAGGCCAAGCTATCTTCGGGAAACAACTGCTGCATCACGGGTCAGTGCAAGCGCAACCAATATAGAGTGTGCCTATGCAGGTTTGCTGGACTCTAGTGTCGGTGTGTGCTTGTCACCACTGACCTTGCTTGTTAATAGTGCTTTAAGAGTTCCTGATCTTGACGTGAACACTGGTTGTTCAGAAGACGACAGANGTCGGTGTGTGCTTGCCACCACTGACCTTGCTTGTTAATAGTGCTTTAAGAGTTCCTGATCTTGACGTGAACACTGGTTGTTCAGAAGACGACAGAACAGGGTGCGGACTGGTGTTTCAGGACGGTCAGCGCGCACCAGGTCAATTCAATCAAATCCGTCAAATTTTTCTCTGATCGGATTGGAAAACCTTCCTTTGGGACATGCAGGGTATTCGCCCTCTTTATAAAGTTCAGCTACCTGACGTATTTGAAGAAGACTTTGAATTTGGACTAAACCATATGGAAAGCGCTCGCACTGGCCTGATTCAGCTTAATACCTGCGCCGGTAAATGAGGAGTAGGAACTGAAAGCAGACTCTGCGGTAACCTGCTGGATGCTAATCAGCATGGGTCAGGCTCTTGTCCGATTCCTAGAAGCATTTGAGCATTTAAACATTTAAATGTTTTCAAGGGGGTAAAAGGACTTTCCCCATTTTTCTTCCGAAATCTGACGTGGCAAATGGGTCGAGTTGGAAGCCAGTTTATGTACCTTTGAGAAGAAGGCATGGCTACATTGTAAATGAAACTCCGAAAGGTTAACAACTGTGTTTAATCCTCCTTTCAATAAAAAACTGTTACACATCAGGTTGCGTGGGTAGCGATTGGGTTAATGGAGTGCACTTGCCAACTTAAATAGGTCTCTATTCGAGCTGTCGCATTTCATTTCTCCACATGGACTGCACCAAGGCTAGTCAACTTTGGTTTTTTGTCAGTGTGACCATCGCATGTGTGTGCAAGGCTGAAGAGGTTCACATTGAGTTTTCCCTAGCCGACACCTCAACAGGTAATGCCATATCACATGTGCGCTCTTAATTCTGCATAAACGTTTCATGGCAAGTTGTACTTCCTTTTAGAAGGCAAATGTCCGGAAGTGGCTGACGTAACCAAGGAAATGCCGCAAATCGTGATACACCTAATGAAAAAAGCATGCACGAGTATGGTCTTTACACCGAGTGGTTTGGGACCGAAAGTGCGGGGAGAGTGTAGTAAGACAACTTGGCAATCTCGGCGCAGCGTTTCGATGAACTCCTCCAACAAATTCGAGTGTTCTGTCATTGCGCGTCATCTGAATTTTGTCTGCGCAAGTCATATAGGTCCACCAACCACGTAAGGGCAGCATTTTCCTTTCGCATTTAAATATTCTTTCCTTGATTATGACATATTCGGCATTGAGGGCAAATGCCTATTTAAATTGACCAGTTTTAACTTCTTCGACACCTTGTGTTGCAGAGCGGTAGAAAAACTGCTCAATGACCACTTCGTAAACCAAGTGAACATGGACATTGTGGTGGAGCTGCAGGAGGGAGCAGTCATTCGTGTCACTGATACGAAGTCATTCGAAGCTGACGTGAGTGCGATGAGCGGTATTCCAGGACTCAGTGTAGCCGCTATTCAAAAAGCAATATTTGCTGGTTTGAAGGCGGCTGCTAAAAGAATGTCCTGCAGCTTGGCATAATTCATGCAAAGTTTGTGTTGTGCAACAAAGCTTGGAAAATAGATATTGTTCTGTTTTTGATTTCTCTGAACCACTACTGGGTAGAGGGTAGAGGTAATTGAAATTTGCTTTTGGCTGCTCTTTGAGCTACCATCGATCACTTCCTTTTAATGGATCGTTAAACGCCATCTTGCAGAATATCTAAAGCATAAAGGCCTGCCTATATGCGTTCTCCAAGTACTTGCTGATGTAAACGGTGGCCCTTCTCCTCCAGCAACAGATGCACTGCACTTCGCGTCAGGGCGAGCAGTGTTTGCTTGCTATACGTGTACCGATATGAGGATAGTGTTGAATTATTAATGGCTTTTGATTTTTAAAGTATGTGCCTGCTAACAATCTGCTTTTGGCAGATTCTTCACTTGTCAATCACTAAATAATCATCTGATTATCCAGGTAATCGATGGAAGACATTACATCTTCAGACGCTATAAACCTTTCGTAAAAAGAGTCGAAACGTCAGCGTCCCACTCAGCACTGTGATAATGACTATTAAGTGCCGTTGTCGCTTTCTCTTAATATCAGTGCCACTTAGTCACTTACAAAACAGATTCCAATAGGTAGGGCTAGACCCATTGCTACCTAAGGCACGTCATCTCCATGGTCTTAATTGCAAATCAGCCTGTTTCTCCTTTAAAGAGGGCCGAAGCTCATGAACATAACGATCTGCTGGACTAAAAAGCGAATTAAAAAAATGCCATGCGGTTATGAATAAAATTTTCCATCTGCCTACGGGCTTCAAACCAGGTTCGATGTCAGTCTCGTGGTTTCTGCGGTGCCCTATCATTACAGAACCGACATCGAAGTGAGCTGGGACAAAGCAGGTCGGAGAGGAAAGCACATGTCAATAGGGTGATTTGTTGCTCCGATATGGAAATAAATCGTTATGAGATGAGTAAACGACATTTTAAGTGAGTCAAATAAGGCGTGTAGAAACCATGCTTAACCATGTAGGCATGCTAGCGAGCCAAACAAATGAGCATGTAAAAGGGCCTTCCTAGTAATATATAATGATTTTGGCAGGTACAATCAAATTGCGAGCTATTAGGCTCAGCTATTTCACAATGACTCAGAGCAGCCCTATCCTCCTATTTAGATGTCGAGGAAATGGATTTTAGATGCGCATTTTCGTGCAGACTGAGCTTTCTGGTCCTTTCGTCGGGAGAACTCCTGACTTGGTTGTGGTTCATGACAAGCATTTGCAATAAGGCAGATTGGCAGCAAGTATATTGATGTGTTGAGCAAACTTGTCGTTTGGCATCAGCTTTAACGACATAATCAAGGTAATGTGATTCCCACCAAATGCTAGCACTCAACTGGAGTGTTCGTCCTGAGACTAGACATGTTTAATATGATGAGGAATAAGCATAGCATCTTATCCCATCTCAAACAACCTCCCTCTACAATAAAATTTTGTTGAAGCAAAACAGAACATATGCTAGAAACTTCGGTAGAGGGTAGGGATTGGGTACCTTCTTCACTATTATTTCTATACTTGCCAAAATAGGTCAGTCCCGCCTTAGTATAGTGGCAACTTAAAGCTACCTTCTTGAACAAAGATATAACACAACAACTCAAGACGGCAGATTCCCTTTGGTACTGCTCAAGGGGTTTTGCTTTTAGAGTTTTTTTTACATTAGACGTTGACGCGTTTTACGCATTTATGAGGAGTCATGGCGACTAGGTCGAAAAAGCATTTGCGCTTGAATGGTTGCTTCTTTGGGTTCCCACAAAGCGACAGAATGTTCATTTTGATTGCATTGCAATCCGGATCACGCATTCACGAATGCGAACTGCTCAGCGAGAGTTGCAGTCGTAGTGTTTCTCCGTTCGCGTCGACAATGAAGATTTGTAGTGCTCAGTATTGTTCACTGCTGCAACATTGTGCTGGTTCGAAAAGGAGGTCTTTCTGAGAATTATCGCCAGACTCATTCTTGCCACCTGTTGCGCAGACACGCAGTTGTTCCATCATTTATTGTGGTCCTTGATTGATCAATACATACTTATTATACATTGCCAGATATTTTAGTTAAAATGTGCAGAGTATGCTAAATCTGACTTGAAGTGGAAAATCGTGCATAACCAAAACCGGAGTAGATCCAGGAATTTTATTTAGGAATGGTTGAAGTCAAACGTGCCTGGGAATGACAGAAGCAAAAATGGGGTGATTTGTGAACATCAATGTGATAAATGTTAGCCAAACATGCAATTTAAATAGCCTTAAAATTAATATTGCTCGTGTGTGTACTAAAAACAAGTTTGTTTAGTCAAAACGTGAGCGCACTGCACCAGAATGCAGTACTATTGGGATGACGGCCCTTTTTTCAAAGATTGCGCAATTAAGTTAGGAACAAATAGAATTCAAAATCATGATTATGCAATCACCTACCTTCACAAAGAGTGAGGAGAACATCATTTTATAGTCATTTTAGCAAATAAAATGACCCCAAATAAGCGTGTTCAGAAAGTATGTTTTAGACTTACAGTCGTTGTTGCGCACGAAGTGACCAAAGTCGCGAAACACTTCCAGAAAGCAGTATTGACGTGCAAGTCGCCAGTTGCGTCCTATTATACTTAACCCAACATCTAGCAGAGATGATTTAGTGTATCTCACGTGCTACGGTGACGCGCCTGTAGTGAGACACAGTAAAGCGGTTGGAGCGAGAAGAGAGAGTGAGGGGGAGGATGAGGAGAGGACTGGAATGGAGAAGAAATGAAGTGATACGGATGCAATATTAAATGGAGAGAAATGTGGATAAGAGGAAAAAGATATTGGCTTGAATTTGTCAGCACAGAATGCAGGAAGAGGAGGCAAGAGACAAGGCAGGTGGAGAGTGCAAAGTGGAGGAGTAGTAAAAGTACTAGGGCTTTGGTGGAAAGGCAATCGAGGGCTCCTTACTAGCAGAAACCATTCATCTGAGCAGAGCCTATTAGAGTCCGCTGCAGGCTTCAGCACGGCAAAGTACAATGCCAAGCCCACACCTGAGGTCAGAGCCCTGCTAATCACCCTGAAACTAAAGCCACGCAAGTTAACTTAGGTGCCACCCACACCGCATTCGCCCATCCAGAAGGGCTTCTTAAAACAACTAAGCTGATAGTGACCGTTACAATGTATAAATTCATTCGTAGGTGCTGATGACTATTCCTTGACATTATTGGAAGTGAGCTAGTGCAAAAATCACGAGGTCTTAAAACCTAAGCATATGGTTGGTGGCTAAAATGTGCAAATTTGACCAATTGAAAGATTTTGATCAATTATAATCTGCATTTCGCCTAAAACGCACTTAATATTCCACTATATCTAGCAATAAATAATAAAGTAAGGAGTTAGTTCTTTACTTAAAGTACAAAGACAATTGATGGTCTCCTGCTAATCAGTCACCCATGCGAATACCATCGTTTGAGAAAGGAAGCAAATAATAGGCGGAGGTTGGTAACTTCCCACTGTGATAAATACCACGCATAAATCTTGAAATGTACAACCGCAGGTGACCTGGAATTCTGCCAGACCAAATTTGACGACAGATTAGCCAAAAACATATAAATAGTAGTATTTTTCCAAGTCCCATACCACTTACACGGACATACATCTCTCACAATCCAGGTGAAAATTGATCTGCATCCCAAAATCACACCTTGTTTTCACCTAAGATTGGTTTTTGGTCAAGATTAGCAGGATGTTTTTTGTCAGAAGTAAGTGTCTGTCAAGCACTGATTTCAACAAATTGGAGAATGTGAGACAAAATAGAAGAAAATTGCAAAACCGAAGATACGTGCATTCCTTAACACTTTAAGTGTTGTGCATATTGAAACGATCTTGACGCACTAGACACTAACAAAAAAACAAAGACGCATTTGAAGAACCTGCTTGTTTCACTCTCTTATTCCTGTTTTAATATATTACATGGACAATAATAAGGGGACTATGTTTCAGTTTGCATTTTATTGGAGATTAGACACATTTGACCCACTTACCCAGGATTCCATAGCTGGCACTTGCCAGTGTAAGTAGCTGTACTTAGGCAACAGATACTCACTTTGCTTGATCTCTAAAATAGTCGTCACCTCACTTTCACCCACACCGCATTCGCCCATCCAGAAGGGTTTCTTCAAACAATCAAGCTGATAATGACCGTAACAATGTATAAATTCATTCGTAGGTGCTGATGACTATTCCTTGACATTATTGGAAGTGAGCTAGTGCAAAAATCACGAAGTCTTAAAACCTAAACATATGTTTGGTGACTAAAATGTGCAAATTTGATCAATTATAAGCTGCATTTCGCCTAAAACGCACTTCATATTCTACTATATCTAGCAATAAATAATAAAGTAAGGAGTTAGTTCTTTACTTAAAGTACAAAGACAATTGATGGTCTCCTGCTAATCAGTCACCCATGCGAATACCATCGTTTGAGAAAGGAAGCAAATAATAGGCGGAGGTTGGTAACTTCCCACTGTGATAAATACCACGCATAAATCTTGAAATGTACAACTGCAGGTGACCTGGAAGTCTGCCAGACCAAATTTGACGACAGATTAGCTAAAAACGTATAAATAGCAGTATTTTTCCGAATCCCGTACCACTTACACGGACATACATCTCTCACAATCCAGGTGAAAATTGATCTGCATCCCAAAATCACACCTTGTTTTCACCTAAGATTGGTTTTTGGTCAAGATTGGCAGGATGTTTTTTTGTCAGAAGTAAGTGTTTGTCAAGCACTGATTGCAACAAATTAGAGAATGTGAGACAAAATAGAAGAAAATTGCAAAACTGAAGATACATGCATTCCTTAACACTTTAAATGTTGTGCATATTGGAACGATCTTGACGCACTAGACACTAACAAAAAAACAGAGGCGCATTTAAAGAACCTGCTTGTTTCACTCTCTTATTCCTGTTTTAATATATTACATGGACAACAATAAGGTGACTATGTTTCCGTTTGCATTTTATTGGAGATTAGACACATTTGACCCACTTACCCAGGACCTCATAGCTGGCACTTGTCAGTGTAAGTAGCTGTACACAGGCAACAGATACTCACTTTACTTGATCTCTAAAATAGTCGTCACCTCACTTCCATATGCACTTATTTATTATCCTGCCTTTCCATGTTCAAAAGATTAACGCACGTAAAACGTATTTGCTTTCAGCCTCGACGGCATCAGAAGTGGCTTCAGTACGATTGAGCAGTGCTAAAGCAATCTCTCTCCGCTTCTCTATCAGTGCTGGGACGACATTGCTGCGTCCCATTTTCGTGTATAAGGACCAGGCCCTCTCCAAGATGTTAAACCAGCCGTGGCCCCGACTACAGGACTAATGCACCTTTCCGGTGAGTACTAACTCAGTTGTAATTCATCCTTGGTACTAGCAAAGTAGAAGTAGACTTTTGATGATGAGGAGGAGGGAGGTGAAAGGAGGGACGCTTATCGTAACTCACGTCCACACCCTTCATGGAAGTGTAAACTTGTTTGATTTTTGACTTTTAATGGTAACATCAAAAGCTGAACTTGCTTTTTGAATTTCATTAGTCATTTTAACACGTCCTTAATGTGGGCTGCACCATTAAAGAAGGAAATTGACTAAGTCACAAAATAAGTCACAACATTAACACCTCAAGTTGGTGACTTAATTGGCACGTTGCAAACAAGTCCTAGGCTCAAGACCTAATCCCTGTAACATCGCTTTCATTAACGGCTTAATGTGAGACTGGTACTCGATGCGTTGCCGTGTGTTTTGCTGGCGTATATCCTGTCACATTAATGGTCTCTAGGGCTTAAAATGACTAAAATACACTCAAATGCAAATATGCTGTTGTGTTTTGAGCAAGCAAACCCGCGTTTCTTGCCCTTGGACCGGTAACGAAACGAGTCCTGGCATTCTCAAGTAAAGGATCTGATGGCGGGAAAAGATAAAATAGGAAGAACTGAAAGAATAATCGTGAACAAGTTGGCAATGGCAGTGACCTGTGCTGCGCAGTTTCTAGTATTTTTTTCCCAAAACTCCACATTTATAGCAGAGCCAATGTGTCCCTCTCAAATTCAACTTTAATGTATTCAACTTCAGTCCCAACTACTGGTGAAATCTAAAATGGCTGGCAGGCTGGCAAATTGCAGACGGGGCATCAACCAGCATCGAAAACTGATTGGTCCAAAAATAGGCAACGCACACTGTTCTTTCCCACTCACGCAAATGAAGAAGGCCTCCCTTAGTTGACATTCATTGTCAATGGCATCGTGGGAAATCTCCATCGTCGTCTTCTGTCAACCACTGCAATCACCTTTTCTAACTGTGTGGTGTGTGGCAGCACAGGAAATGGCCCTTGTGAAAAGATGGCCACACAACCAATGTGAATCACAAAATTTTCAAGTCTATTGCATCACCATGCCATAAGTTACCCACTTTTGGAGTACAGGAGGTCCGTCTGCTTCTGAACTCTACGCTTTTTACTGATTTCCAACATCCAAATCCCCGCGAAACCACGAAGAGGGGATAAGATTAACCACCCAGAAAAAGTTGTCCAGGTCGAAATTGGAGCCGCATAGAAAGGTGAATGCATTGAATGCAAGAGCAGCGAAATTCTCGCCTTTTTATACCAGACCTTTTTACTTGAATAGACTCAACCCCTTTTCTCTCTCCTTCCTAATAAACCTACGAAACGGTGATGAAATTGGTGACGCAAGGGTCGATAAAAAGATTGCAATATGTAAAGTTGATCTCTTCTCCAGCCCTTCGGACCCTTTTGCTTGCTCATCATTTGGGTCAGGTTCTGTCAAAATTGTTATAGCCTAAGCAATTGCAGAATTGTGGATTAATTTTTTCCTTCTTTCTCCATTGCTATTGTGGTGCCCTCTAGACCTCAACACAACTCTACTTTTCCTTCTTCTCTAATCTTTGGTTGCTCACAATTGGCTCGTATTCAGCACTAAGCGAAGCAGAGTAAATATCAACGATTGGCGGGTGTCCAGATCCATTTCTTCTCGTACTTTGCCATTCATCGACCAGCTGCTGCCCGCTTTGTATTTTGCGTCCCACGAGAATCGCAATTGATGACTGCCACTGAACACTCAACGAGAACCAATCTTTGTTAACTTAATTACTGCTGCTTCATGTCAATTGAAATTAAGATTCCTATTTTTCGAGTGTGCTGTCCCGTAGATTGTTTAATTTTCTGGTGTTATGCTTGTGGACTGTGACAAAAGCAATCAACCAAATTTATATTCAATCTCCCGAAATCAACCATTTATGACTCCCCAACTCCACTTTGAAGCTGTACTTATCGCAAAATCAAAACTTCAAATGCCTTCTGTCCTTTATTAAAATTGCGAATGAATGTCTGAGATGGATGGGTTCAACCACGAGGATGCTCCCTGTGCGCTTCACAAAGAACGTCACGTGGACCTAGAGCGCAAAGCTTCCAAAAGCCTGGATCATACCCTCTAGACTCCCGATAGCTAGAAAGACACGTAGCCAAAAAAAGACAGATAGAGAGATTGTAGTGGATGCTGTGTGAACGCATCAGTAGTTCAGATTTGAGCTACCTTCAGCACCAAATTGTTGATTGCATTTATCTCCACCCGTTTCACCGGTGAGGACTTCAAGGCGGTGTAAGGATGCAGCATGCGGTGGTAGAGGGAGACGAAAATGGACAACAGGCTAGTGCTTGGCTGTGTGCATGACCCCGTTGCTCTTTTCCTTCTCCTTGCTCCTCTCTCCCTCTTTCTCGAATATGATGCGCTCAAATCGCCGCATTTGTGCATCAGGTCAGCATATCGACATTCATGGCGGTGCAATATGTAACGTTTGCGCAGCATTTGCGAAAAAATAAGATTTGGTTAATATTTTTGTGTGGAATGGGCTTTGAACCCTAGTAATGCAATTAGCCGATCCAGAAACAACTTCTTAACAATTGTTTTCTTAAGTATTTGATAAGGCACTTTAAATGCTGTACTCATTAATATTTAGTTATCGCTTCAATGCATGTGCCGTTCATATAATCCTTGGTTTCAATCACTTTCACTTGGATGGAGACATTGCTCTTACCAGGTGGATTAGCCTCTGAGCCATGCTAATAGTCTCGATGATGTTATGAACCAAGGCAACATTTCCATTACTCTATCCTCTGCAATGCAGCTCCAATTTTTTTCATTTTTTTCAATTTAATGCCGCTTTAAACTAGTTAATTTCAATGAACTTGACATACTAACGGGTTTTGTTTTAAAAAAAATGCAACTTAATTAACAGACTTTTCTTCAAATCAGAGTAATGATTTGCTTAAGACACAATATCGTAGACGTTCTTCATGACTTAACACACTCCTCGTTAGCGTAATCACGCTTACATGCCATTGTTGAAGTAGATTTCTGATGAATCAACAGGTTCTTTAAACACACGTATGGATGGAATAAGTGACATGGGTGGGTCTTGCTATATAGGTTTGTATTATTTCGATTCCTTAAAGGCACAGCTGCCGTTTGAAGTAATGCCTTATCGAATGGCGTTCCATTAGCATTTATTGCTATCTAAGCATAAGCGCTTCTAAACAGAATAAATGTTGTGGACTGGATCGTATGGATGTATGAGCACTGCCAATCAATGTTCACGGAAACATGTAAAGCAAGGCACTGTATGCTGAGCATTTCCTAAAACTGCCATTTCCTTACACTTGGTCTAAAACGTTTACGTACTGCTCCTCATCCACCCGAATGTCACTGTGTACGATGGTCCAGCCAGGTTCCCGAAATTAACTCTTCTCTAAGTTCAGTACGAAATACACGGGTAAGCAAAGTTTACCTTAAAGAATAGCTAGATAATCCCAAAGTGGGATTTTCACTTTTTGTTTTAAAATGCGGCTTACATTAAAAGTCGCGATTATGCCTGCTGCTTGTCAATTCCCTATCCTACTGGTAAAAGGGCCGGCCCACACTTTAAACACTTCCATCATTTCCTTGACACAGGGCCTCAGCGAAATTGATGCAGACAATGCTACAAGACCTAACACTAATGAAGCATCACAAATCCACTAAGATCAAGTAATAGCAGCCACCTTGAATCTTCGTTGCACCACTTCGCGAATGGAGTAGGGTTGATTGGCCTTAATTAATGTAGGATTAAAAGCAAGTTCTTTCCATCCCCCTCATTAGCACATTTTCACTGTGGTTCAAGGGTTGGGTTTGCTTTGGTATAGTTGTAAAATAAACTCGAGCTCAGGGCAGGCCTTTCTAGTAAGTGCTGTCACATGGCGGAATCAGCTCTGTGGCGAAAGACGTCTGATCTTAAGGCTTTGACCCAATTTTATCATCCGATTCCATTCCAAATGCCAAACTTGCTGGGCGTGCCAAAGTTTTTGCTTTTGAACCACAATATATTCTGTGTGCTCGCCCAAAGCGGTACGTGTGAAGTGAGTGTTCACTAATTTACAAATCGCCTTAATCCACGTTGTCACGAAACTATTAACTGAATACCAAATTGCAATTGAAGAGTAATAACGAAACGCTGGAAAGCTGACAACTTATGCCCTCGCATTGGAAGAAATCCCATTGGGATAAAGACTATCGTGGTCTAGTAAACAACATCAAGCAAGTGGCACCAAACCAGGCAAATCAATTGGCACCAATATATTTTCGTTATTGGCGAGGCAAACACTTTTCCAAAGTAACTTTGCACTCTTTATAATGTGTGAATAGGTTTTTTTTGAACCACTGCACAGAAAGTGTTAAAACAATTAATTGTTTAAACAGCTCGAAAACACAGAAGAATCGACTTTAGTGGCAGTGGCAGAGCATAAAAATCAGCGCTATCAGCTAGGGCATCAACATTGTTCTCCACGTCCATGTCAGCGGCAAATCAAGAGCGAAAGTGACTGAAATGTGTTCATATATGAGGATAGTGAGCAATCCTTTGCAAGGGAAGTAGATCGAAGGCACTTATGAGGTGGGAAACTCGGCTTTACTGTGTAGGCACCTTAGAACTCACAAAGTGAGTCTTACCGAACGCAATCATTTATTGCGGTTAGGCAATGCTCCTGGCCTACGGGCCTAGGTGGTGGGTGCGAATTCACTCCTGAAAAGCGAAGAGGAAATAGATAAAGACAAATATCCGCTGCATTTTCAGTGCTGCTAGGGCACAACTCATAGGACAGTTCCAACTTGGCTACCTAATCGAATACCTTTTTGCTCGCTCGCTTGCTGGCTTGCATCACTGGTGGACTAGGGGAATTAATAAGACTGTAGTTGAAAATCACATGCTCTTGCAGGCGCGAGCGGACAAGGCGGTGCCAAGTTAGAGTAGACACCACAAACATCAGTTCAACAACTAAAATAGCCTTTATCACGATTGTAGAATACAAGAGCAGTATTTAGTTGCTCCCTTAACTCCATTTCATTCGAAGGTGGTAGGAAGTGGTCTCCCTCACGGTCAGCCTTCATGTCTACATTAAAAAGTACTTTTGAAATTTAGGTGTTCTCTTGGCTAAGGTAGAGTAGCAGTTAGGCGCTACATATTTACCCCAGTTCTTAGCTGTTAATCCATTATGCGATGCAAATCATTCCTTAACAGTGCGCAATCACTCCATTGCATGCCACCCTAGCCTCAACACATGGTGGTGTGTATAAACCCACAATCATTTACTCCTCTCGGTTGCCGTTGGATACCAGTTCTACGGTGAGGAACTCATCGCCCTTTCCTGATGCTGCATTTGTGTTATCATCTATTCTGTCTCATCTGATTCTGCTCCGCCATTTATTCAGCGATTGCACAGGGAACGGTAGCTAATTGCTGATTATCAATTGAGACATGCAGATGAGAAGGGTGAAATGTCAACAATGGCAACGTCAACAAAGCTGCACTTATGCACGGACACCTCAAGACCCTACCACAAACAAAGTACTTGACTGCAAAACGGTGAAACGGATGCAGACTACACTCGAAAAGATTCAAACTACCATGTGCACTTCTTACCATCTCCACCATTGCAGATACACATATGGACCATATTGCACCCACTTTCCTTTGCACTCCATGTTTATTAAGCTTTGAGCACATAGAGACAGGTGGATAATTTTACACCTTACTCGATTTTCGACTGGCTTCGCACAGTGACATACCAAATGGTATGCAGAAGAAGAGGAACTGTCACAATAATTTCATTGCAGGTAAGATGTGCGACATTGGGAAGTTTAAGAGGCCAATCCGGCAAGACAGCTGCTTTGAAAGCGCCTCAAATTTGCCTAGTTCTAGTTGAGAAAATGCGGAAAAACATAGCAAACCCTCATGCATAAATGCACATTTTAAGCAGAGCTGGTTGGAAGATAAGCACATACAACACAGCGACCATAACCCAGAAGTCTTAGTCTCCAACATTAAAGTGCCAAACATCATTCACCGCACTTTGCGTCAACAAACATGACAGCTTGCCTTGAAGGCCATCTTGACAATATCATTGTTTAAAAATGCTCCCTTTCATAATGCCGAGAGTCGAGAAGATGTCCATGCAGACTAAAGTGGCCCATTTCCAATTCATTTCAAGAGCATCAATTTACGGCGCTGACTACTTCCAACATAATTGCATCGAAAGAGCTCCTGCACGTGTGATGCCATCTCAATCGACCTAACACCTCACAGCAAAACCATTGTATGCTACCGCATGCAGGGTTGACATCCATCACCATCAACACAATCACCTCACCAAAAATTCATGCCATTCATCACGACCATTAGTTTCATGCCAATGCTGCACGCCGCAAATGAGCTACCACTAAGTGGGGAAGACACTTGCAGCTCATTGTTTCATAGGCGCTTCATTGCAAAATCGCAGTCCAAATCCCATTTCACCACCACAGTTTAGTCCACACGCTACCCGTGAGCCCAACACCAATCTTCTGCTAGCGGCTTCAGTTAACCTGTAGGCGATTTTACCCAGATGGGCCAATAAAATCACTCGTCGAAGAAACCTGAGAGGCAACAATGGGGGCGCTCACGCGTTGGCTCAATTTTTAGATACCACTGCTACCAGATTGATGTCAACTTCCAACAACCGGGTGCATCACCTTACAACAGACGAAGGTATCCCAGAAAGCAATGCTACAAATAAAGGTCTCAAAATAGGCGTTTAAAATGTTAAGATGCAGTGGCTAAAATTCAGCAAGAATCACACAATCATCAACCTCGTCTAATGCTATAACTAGGCTATTATCTATTTTGTTACATCTGTTCCAGCTCCGCTAGTTACTCAGCAGTTGAACAAGGAAGGGTAGCTGCTTATTGACTATCAGCTGAGGTAGGCGAAGAAACACTAAATGTCAACAATGGCACCACCATTAAGGCTGTACCTATACACGGACACCTCCTAACCGTATCACAACAGCGGACGGCCAAGTTCCCAAACTGTGCTTGCGAAACGATGTCCAGCCACAAGGTTGTGTAGCCGAAAATTCACACACATTACAGGGTTAGACTTGACGCTTCTCCCAAAATACAAAAACGCAGACCATTTAGTTGATGCTGAGGTTGCACAGAAAAAATCCAGCAAACAAAACATCCGAGTTGTAATAAGTCGCTAGCAAAGGAAATCAAAGGTAAGACCTAGGATAGCAGCTACAGAAGCACTGTTCCTTACGTCCACAACTACTGAAAGCCTTCCATTCGACAACAAACTCATCATACTAACTACAGCAGGTCGACCAGTTGGGCCAAACCCTGCACAAAAGCCGGAAAATGCAATAATCATCCTTAACCATGTTGCTTTAAATGCAAAGAGTCTTCTTGCCAACCGTGGTTTTGTGCCAAGAAACACAAGTCACGTGCACACGTGCTACGCAACAGCAAACCGCAGTTGCTATTGGAAGTGGTGAAACCGTCCCTTATGCACCCGAGGTTAATTAGGAATGGGGTTAAAATCATGATTTCAAGACTCTGAAAGAGAGTCAAAATCAGGGAAATACCAAGCACTTGTGTGTCTGGAACGCTCGGCCCACTATTTAAGTGGATCAACTTTGGGTCCAAACGATCTTTTTAAGCTCCCCATGCAGTGACTGAACACATGCCTTCTGCCGCACGATTGCCCAAGTCGCAACGAGGATTGCTTCCAATGGAGACGCAACCCTAATGGAAGGCTCCACGCCCCCCCAACATAATGCATCAGTAATCGTTAGGTGCCATTCACTGAAAGGGCAGGCAATATCCACAGAAACGACGCACACACACACGTCAATTCGCACCAAGAGCATTTATGTCCTAGAGCGGTTCCAAGTAATCTTGATGAATGATAACAAGCTGTCAGGGGGGCGAAAACATTGACAATCATCATGTCCTCAAATAAAAACGAGTTGCTCGTAATCCCTTCTTGTGATTTGTCATGTAAACAAGCAGTTTGATGAACCGAAATATGTCTTACTACTGCTATTTGTGTAACGAATTCTGTCGTCTGATTTGCGTTGTTGATTGCTAAGACGAATGCTCAGTGCATCAATAACTGTAAGACACTTGGCTTCAGTCTGATTAGGACATTTGCCATGGATTTTCATTCCTGACGATTCACTCCTTCAAATGTTTGAGTTCACAAAACAAACAAATGGATCATTTTAGACCCTGATAATTTAAAAATTGATTTAACTCATTCTGTTGGAGATTAAAGGTGCGGAACTAGGAGACAGGATGTTTTAGCAAATAACACAGTGCCTTAAAGCCCGAGTACGGAATGAATGGTGCCTGGGATATGTTTACGGACGTGGAAGTTGGATTTCATTTGTTTTAATTATTGTGCATGTTTTATGGAACCGTTTTGTGTCCTTAAGATCATCTCCAGTTTACCCGGGTGAAATCGGAAACTCGTGCGGAATCGTTTAGTGTTGTTGTACATAACAGCCAAAACTCTCCTCATTGCGACCTCAATAGCACTTGCTTGTATGTGTCGAAGGAGCTCCCTGCTCGTTCGTTAAATCAAAACTGGTAAGGTTTGCGAGAAAAAATGCCTGATGGCGTGCTAACGATAGAAATAAACGAATNTCCGTTGACCGCTGAAACAGACTCGGCACCCTACAGTGACTCAAAACTTGGAGCAGCACTTGCAGCTTTCTAGGGTTTCTCAGGTGCTGTCTGCAACACGTACGAAAAGACATCCACAATAACCGAACAGCGAATTCTAGTTGGAACAATCGCCTTTGTGTGTAAAATATGGAAAACCAGACAGCGAGCCTTCTTGAGATTGTCCTCGATTGTGCACCTAGACAAGTAGACCGAAGTGATGGCTCAAATCGGCTCAAATCGAGGTAATAAAACTATCCAAAACACCAGCGTTTTCGCGAATTGCTAGTTCTATCATTTTCACCATCAAGCACTTATAGCTAAAACGCCGTTGTCAAATAATTCATGTTACGAAGTGAATACTATCATATTTATTATGTTGGGTTACGGATTTCAAATAACTGAGGTCAAATGTAGGAACGAAACAGTGCACAAACATGGTTTTGTCAAGTTGCGGCACTTAATTGCTACTAAACAAATTTTAATTTGGTGGAATTAAAGTTGTAACCATACCAATTTGGGTGTATCCAAAAGAAACAAAGAGCTACAACCATCCTTGGACATTCCCGCATTGTTTAGGTAATGAACAAGGCAGCATGTTTTCCCTTTGGTGCAACAAGAGGTTGCTTCAAACTGCACTTTCATGCAGCAGTGTAAGTGGATAAGCCTGTTTTTGGCCGAGTTACCAGTGAGAGCATCAAAGGGACAAAACTTCGGCCTGCCGCCAAGATTATTACAAGGTTTTAGCCTCACCATAATCTTCACTCGCATTTCTAGCGCCTAAAATTATCTTTACCCACAAATGACCGTTGCTGCACCCAAATTATGCCACTATGGGACAGTGGATGGCATGAAAACTCAACAAAATCGCAAACTCAGCAGATTTTGGAATGCTTTGAAGTCTACATTCAAACGGACATTTTTCAACATTCGAAACAATATGCAAGATCAAGCGTTGCAGATGTGCTCAGGAGTTGAGAGGAAATCCAAACCCGCATACTTCTGGTTCCATCCTACTTTAATCTCTTGAAAACCTATTTTTTTTTTCAATTGTTACATGGCTGTTAATTGTCTAGTTAACGCCTCCATGCGATAATTTGCCAGAGAAATGCAGACGACTACAGAGATGGAAATGGTGTCTACCTCCCTTCAAGCCTAAAAAGCGTGGTCTTGGGTGTCCTTGCTGATAAGTGAAAACATCATGTTCAAAACAATCTCAGAGAAGTCCTTCTTGATTCACGTACTCGAATCTCATCCATAATGATGATGGCGTAACCAGGTCAAATGCCTAACGCCACGTACAGCGACAAAGGGTTCCGCATCGCTTTCGACTGCCAATTGGAACAGATGCCTACGCCCTCGTTTAGTCCAAATTAATGGACTCGCTGAAGTCACATTCGATGACGGAGCCTAACGCCTTCCGTACACTCGCGGTTCGCATCGACTCATCTCCCAGCACTACTTTGCGAACACCACTCTTGACCCACTTCATGCCACCAAACCAGCTTTCTCCCAAATCCAGTGCTCAATGAAGGAGGTGCCAGAGCATCTCTATGAAACGGGTGCATGGGATGAACGTGCAGAAGTCAAGGAACTTTGACAGAGCTCCGACCAGAGTTCGTCTGCGCACCTAAACCGATTGTTTAAAAATTATTTTACCACTGCTAAAATCAACGCAATTGGAGGGAAAATGAATTAAAACAGAAAATAGTAGCTTCAATTCCACCTATTGAGCGAAATCAAACTACCCCGTTTTACGCCACCTATCATAATGCCCTCAGATAGTGAAAAACTCGGGGGTATTAAAGACTACAGCATGGGTAATGCAAAAAGAACCTCTGTTGCTGCTAATAAGGTCCTTAGAATCAAAGTAGAAGCACACAACGAGGAGAGAATACTGCCCCGAGCAGTGGAAAAATCCACATCAATAACAAAATCGTCTCTGCTTGTCATGACGCTGGCAATGCAGAAATTGCGCAAATGCAAACAGAAAACTCAGCCAGGTAGGCAAGGAACTTTGAGTTAACACTTCTAAAATCCAGATGGTTTTCACCAACACTACCTGATCACTTGCAGGCTGCACAAGCTCGAATCACATCCAGCGAGCTTAACTGCAGTTTCGTACTACACAACTTTTGGGGATGAGAGTGACACAGAACACATTTAAGGGCACTTGGGTCCACTCTAAAAGACTCTTTTACTGCCCAATAAATCAGTGCATTAATGCTATTAAGAAAAACCCTAGTCCTTGTCCATGAAAGTGATACAGAAGAACAATCTTAACAAGAACGCTGGCGCATAAAAGGTAAAAGGAAAAGGTAAAACGCGGTACAATGAATTGAGGAGACGGGATCAAATAAATAACACGTTTTTATCATCATGCCAATTAAATTAAGTAAAAGCTTTTCCATATTCATCGCAATCCAAAGAAAGTGTTTGATTGAATTGATGTCGTCCAGAAGGTTGCTTCTTAACTTTCCGGAGGTCACTGACTGATCAGTGGGGTAGACAACACTGATCTCCTTGAAGTATGTATCCACGTTCGATGCAGTTGCGCACACATCCTTCAAATTGACGGAAACGAACTTCCTCAACAAAGTCACCAGCCCTATTTATAAACAGATACAACACATTATGGTAGTTCCTCTGCCCTTGAAAATAATTTTGGAGGATGAGTAGTATCGCAAAATAATCCCAGCGGGCTACTGATTTCACAGAAAAGCAGTAACTTGTGTTGGAAAAGTGCAATAGGATCTTTTAAGTTTAAAATTGATACATTCAACCATTTAGACAAGCAAGTATAGGACAACTGCATAGGCTGGATTCAAACACAATGTATGGTATTCATATGCAATAAGGAAAAAGTGATGAGTTACATATCCCTCCAGCGAACTTGCTACTTGAAAATGGGTAGTTACCTATGCAACCGACAATTTAATTGGAGTGTCGAGACGTTGGCAGCAAAACAGTAGTGTGTTTTGCTATGACCCACTTCATGGAAGAAATGCAAAATTGAGAGGCACTGAGTTGGGTTGTAGCAGCAAGTAGTGGATTTGCCTGGCATTTCAGAGAAGTAGACACATTTGCCATGCGTACAGTTCGTCGAAGGAGCGTGAGGAGGTACTATTCGTAGGCCTTGTACTCTGCCAAGCAAAAGGGACAAAGGACGCACAAGTGAGAATTTATAACTACTTGAATGGATGTAAGTAGGAAGAGTGCAAACAGAATGCCTGCTCAGTTTGTGGAACGAGAATCGTGTCAGAGCACCATGGGGTCGCCCAGCGCCTTCGAACGCTCTGTCCCATCTTTTTTCGAAAGCAACAAATATCTACCACCTCCAGAGGGTGGTACCAATGTGCTTGAGTGTGTCGGCGAAACTTTTAGCCTGTTCAAACTCCTCCATGCTCAGATCAAGAGGTTGGTAGAACATTCAGATAACAGTCGCTATTAAGTCTGAAATATTAAACCAGTGGAAGAGGGTCAGAAAACGTATCTTGGTTCGTCATCGACTTTCAGCAGAGGAAAAGGAAATAAGGGAGAGGGGAAGTGAAGACAAACTGACTTGTAACAAGAGTTGGAGTCAGGACCAGGTCGATCTTGCCAGAGACGGTGGAGAGCTAACGACCCCGAGCGTCGCTCGCGACACCAGTTCGATCTTTTGGGTTCAAGGTGAAATCCATCACGACACTGCCCTTCACGTTCCCCGCTGCAATGCATCACCACCGCCTTTCACCGCCGTCGCTGCTTCAGCTCTCCGTTTTCACCCACCGACTCAGCCTGTCGAGCTGACAAAGGAAAGTACTTGAGTAAATGAGAGCAAGGTTATTAAGAGCCGTGATGATATCAAAGGGTGGGCATGTGTGGTCCCTACTGTCGTACCAAACATCGGAAGGAGTCGATTGAAGAAGGAAATCATGCAAGGCCCAGTACGATTAAATTGACAATCCCACCTTGGCTCGACGTACAGTACCAACTGAGGAAAGCAAACCGATTCCTTAAGTACACACACATTGTGCAGTGCAAGAGAAAGTTCAATACCTCTGAGCTTCCTACAAGTTTCGTCCTTTGTCAATAGTGCTGCACTAATCAACGGGGAATTCCTAAAATCGGTTGGAGTGTGGCTCTTCAAACACTCCAGAAGGCCTCATGTGCAACGCACAGGATGGCGAGTGAATTGCCTATGGTGACAGCTAGAAAGTGTGTTACTAAGTAGCATATTAGGACTACATTATCTACAACATTTCAAAGTCAGTTATTCTGGACGGTGAACGACAGGGAGCAGACTACAGAGAGCAAGCAGTGGAAAACAATGGAGCATACAATGACAACATGACGCTCACACATGGAGGCCTAAAAATAATTAATTCAACGGTGAAAACGTTAGTTTGAAATCGTTGTGAACCACGCGTAAAGTTACTTATAAATACATGTCGAAGAGTAGAAAAGGGAAACGAGTGCGTCAACAGGACAACGGATTACTCGCAGAAGTTGACGCTGCCTCAGTCCAATTCCAGACAGTAGTGGGTAGAACCTTGGTGGGTAACCGCCGAACGACTTTGACAGAATAAGTTCCGGCTAGAGATTATCGAAAGCGTTTCGCCACCTCATACCCGAACCGCCAATTTGCGTCCCGGTCCTACAGATGATGCGATTGTCTCAAACACACCTTCCGTGTGTTACCCGTGAAGACGACGGGGGAAATGATGCCAAGTCAAGCACTCGCAGTTGACGGTACACAAAGCCAATATCATTCTCTCCCAACCTCTAGATGAAACAGGTGCATTGCTTCTAAGCCATTTCTTCCAACGGAAATCTAGACTTGCTGTAATAGCATGGCATTCCATCAAGACTAACCGCTCTGGTGCACTGACGAATCAGCCTCGGGATTAAGCCTCAACGAACGGTTTAGCACGTTAGCACAAAAAACACGTTGATGAGCTGCAAAAGCACATCACTTTGAATAAATTCAGCCCGAAAATGGACCTGAACTTAAGAATTTGAGATGACGCAAGGAAGGATTCGAGGTCAAGGCAACAACAGCGGTCTTGCGCTGCTAATGCTCTGTGAGCTTTTACATCATTAAGGAGGAATCAATGTAGACAGGGAAAAGACCATAACAAAACAACCGAATATTACGAGCGAAATCGTCTTAAGACCTGCTCTGCCCTTGAAGAGACCTTTGACCAAATATTCCACACTTTTTGCTCTATATAGAAGCAGAAATTACCACCGCCAAGGTCGCAACTGGCTTGAAGAGTCACTTGACAAGAAGGGAATAAAATGATGAAACAAAATAACATTGATTCCTCCACCAAAGAAATCGCCCACGATAGGAGAGAACAAAATAACGGGCGAAAAAACTGGTCAGCTCCATCATGTTCAATACGCGCTTCTTCCGGAGATTAAATGATCCCATAAAGCAGCCCGACAAAATTAGAAATAATTCAGAAGTCTGTCTTAGATTAATAGATGGACCGCTCGCAAAATAAACCAATGAATCTCAACTTCTAGGAAAGACACACTCACCATGCTGAGGAATGAACTACCAATAAGCTTGAATTTGGCGGTGAGGTGGTGCTGTGCCATACCCACGCCTTTTTTAAATGTCACCGTGTAAGCACTCGACTACTTAGTAAACAAACGTAGCCGCAAATCGCACTTGTACATTCGTCTAGAAGGGAGAAGGTCATGGTGCATGTTCCACTTTCTTCTTCAGTCTTCGACAAACAATGACTACCACAAGACAGATGTTCGACTTTGCTGAGGACACCAACACCAGCATCACAGAACTGACAAGTTTAACTGCTGCTCAAAAAATAACGGAGCAATTATCCCCAAAGAACAAACATCTACCGATTTACAAACCTAGGCAAGGTGAGAAACAACACTACGCTTATTAAGGACAAACTCAGACAAGGTAATCGGATCTTGTCAAACAGTGAAAGTACTGTGAGAAAAATCGATACGACGAATGTCCACCGAGCATGAAGCATAAACAGACGACTGCTAAATAAGATAGAAAAAGATGCTTAAAATATACAGAATGAGGATGTAGCGGTACATCTTGGAACAAAAAAACGAACCGCGAGCAAGAAAGGCGACGCCGATTGCAGTAGCGGGAAAGGAACGGGGTGCCCAGTGATCAACGAGACAGAAACGGCGATGGCCAGAGGGACACTAGAGAATCTCGCCGTAGAGCACTGCGTGCGCAAAGTTATTAAGATTGGCGGCGATGTCCGTGCACCCCAGCTTGGTGTTAAACTCGAGCAGACAGGCTGGCGCGCTTGTCCACAGTTTGAAGCCTTGCTTGTAGGACGGAGCATCGGCATTGCTTCATCGGTGACATCTCATCCACATTCCCACCTTCCTAAGATGGCCAACAGACCAGTATTGGGAAATAGAAATCTGTTAGACTCCAGTAGCACCAAACAATGCGTTAACATCTGCTGTAATGAGAGGGCTATACTGATTAAAGAGATTCTGCACCGAAACGTCAAACAAGCCTACGATTTAACGGCAATCACCGCATCTAATTGATCAAGCCTCCTTTGGGTTTTGAGTTTGCTGAGGGCACTGGTTCCACAAGAGTAAACACTACCAAACACGACTGACTTGGCGAATATGCCAACGAGGAAAAGAATCGAAAAATATTTTTGGACATAATTTCTGGGTACCTAGACGAACGTGGAACAAATGAAGCCTTGTCTGAACTATCCGCACTAGTTTTAATGAAAAAAACTGGAAAGCTGAAAACTGCTTCCCTTCCATGCCTCTCTAATCTTCTGACGATGTTTTAATTTCAGTCAGCCCAAGTTACATAGACCAAATGCTTGAAGGATTTTGGATTTTTGAACAAGAAACGGTAGTTAGGCTAAAGTCACTCACCCATCGAGTACATCAAATGCAAACCGCATTCTCAATGAGCCCTTGCAACAACACCTCTGCAGGACCGACAGCCTGACTATGTTCCTTGCGCGCATCCCGTTTAATAGACAAAATCCAAATCCATCTGGACAGAAGACTGACCATTAAATTGCCTCCTCTCCATTTCAAATCTATTGGTCGACTTGTGCAACCCGGTTAGCTTATTTAGCCTATTTGTTGTTCATTAAAAGTATACAATTTGACAAGGTTAGAGATGAAAATAAACACTTTTAAAGTGTGATTCAGCCTTAAAAGCAAATGCTTTGTTTTACACATTACTATATTAATGGATAGACTCAAGTTGTGAGGCATTTTGAGCACAACGGTTAAATGAGGTTGTATTTTGCCTTACTATTTTACTACAGCTTTAATTATTGCAACCTTACAGTTTTAATTAATTGGCTTTACTACACTTAAATGCAGCATTTAGACTTGTGAACTAATGTGCACAACTGCAATTTTGAGCGCTTTAATTTGGTTGCTTCATTTTGGCTAATCGGCATTCATTTACAGTAAATTTGTGAAAGAAACCATCGTACTACATGACCACCTTGAACATGATTCACAGCATGTAATTTGTTTTAAAAGCAATCACACAGACCCTTCAGATTGCAGCCGTGGTTATTCTGTAATAGTTGATAAGGTCCCTGTGTATTTTCGACGGAATTAGTAAGTTGTCTTAATTTGAATGTTTACATGGGTTTAAAAGAAGACCCGTGGAGACCACCAATGCATCAATATGCATCGATAAGCACAAAGAATTTATTAATGGTTTAAAGCACTTTTGCTTGGCGACCGCAAGTAACTCCTGTAGTTTACAATGGTATAAATTAAAAGGTATCACTCTAAAGCAATGCACAACTAAGGTTTCATTCACAAATTGCAGCTAGCAGTTGCATCTAATGGGTGGGATGGGCTTTGACGATTGCATGCATGGGTTCATGGATGAATGGATAGGAAGACAGAAGACTGAATTAGAACAGGGAAGGCGTTGCGCTTCATTTTCTTGCCGTTTTGATGTAGGCTTGATCAGCATTAGGCCATGACTAGTGTTTTTCTTCTGTTTACATGCGAAGCAGCACTGCTGCAAAATCATAATTAAGGCCTACAGGCTATGATTTGAGTATTGCTTTGGCCAAGAAGCGGAGATGGAACCAAGTTGGCGTTGTATTTTCTTTTCTCGTCATAACGACATCGAATTTTTCAGCAGCAAACCCTGGCTTGTGGTTTTTCTTGGTGCGTGCTCAAGGCGATTCACTTAAGAAGCAATGATAAATTAAGCACACCGACTGTGTGATGAGCACTGTTTTGACAAAATGGATGAGAGAGAATGGAAAGGCCTCTGCACTGCAATTGTTTGACGTTCTGACTTGGAATTGGCCGGTGTAGGCCATGGCTGGTCGGTGTACTTTGGTAAATATGCGAGGTAGCTCTTTTGTGAAACAATGACAATTTGGCCTCTTTAACTGTGTTTTATCTCACGAGTAAGGCTCTGTGCGATAATGTACCGTCCAGAGGTTAACCACACGCTCGATATAAAATCGGTAATAGTGGGTGGATTCGCTTCAGTGGTGAGGCTCATTTGTGAATGCAGTAAAGAACTACAGGCGGATGACGTGGAGGCGATACCGCCTCTGCCGCATTGTCGTCACCATGTTTCTGCGTTAATAATAATGATCATCTGACCATTGGGCAACTCGCGTGAGAGCTTCAAGGCGGAACTGCACTATGACACAACAATTCCCAGGCCGAAACCAAATGCTGTATAGTGAAGAATTTCCTGTATGAGTTATTTTGCATTCTACAGTAGTAATGGATTTTCACTCACGCTCAGTCATATACTTGACATGGCGGTGCATCAAACTACCCAATAGATGGAAACGTAGAGTGGTATGAGGACGTGCAGAGCCTTCGTAGCTGGGATCAGTACGTGTCACACCGTCAGTGGAGCATGTTACGACTCTAGTGTTACGGCCAAAGGCATGCAACAGCAGCGATATCTGGATAAATCCACACATCACCAGAGTGTTAAAATCGAAAGTGTGACGGATTAGAGAAGCCACCCCCTGCCCCATGAAGGATATCTCAATTCGGGTGATACAAGTGCGTGGGTGGCCAGATGAAGCAGCAGACGAAAGGCATATATCGGTGTAGTCTAGATGAGATTTTGGCCAGGACTTCCTTGGCTAGGTCTGGATTTTTAGTTGGCATTCCTGGTGACACGATGGTAGCAACTGCTAGTGGAACTGGTGATGCCCTTGCCTACGCATGGCTAGTGAGGAAACCTCAGAGCAGTGGACTTCATGTGGCCGAAGCAAAGGTGAGCTAAGCGAAATCAGTAAGGTGCCTTTCGAATTGGTGGCATAAGGAAAGCAGCACAATGGTCAAAAATTGGGCATCCTTCATTGACGTGGAGGTACCAACGCCCCGTGTCTCTCCTTCTGGGTTTCCTCGAATGCCATAACACGAATCGGTGGTTGGCAAAGGCGCGGGCAAGCTAGGCTTATTGACAAACTTGTGTTCAAGTGAAGGAAGAAGGGAGATTGTCATGATTTGATACGTGTGATCACTTGTGGTATTGTATTCAGTCGGTCTATCTGTCTGTCAATGATTAAAGCCACCAGTTGACAATCAAAACAAGCAATGCATTACAGTTCTAAAGGTTTATGACAATTTTGGTTAAAATGCCTGCAGCACAAAAAAGCGTTCCTATTTTACTTTTTTGGCCCAACATTCTATCATTCGGAATGCTCGGACCCCAATCACTTTTTCATGTTTTGCTGGCATCATGAGAGGAGGTGCGCTTTAAGTCCACCAGCGCTTACTAATAGGACGCTATCAATGGCAATGCTCGACCATAGACAATGCACTCGTGAGACTAAAACAAGCCCATACGTCTCTGTCTATTTTTACTAGCCACCCATCCAATCAACCAAACATCCATCTGGCTGTTATGCACGTGTTGTATTCACCCTGCAAACTCATACTCGCTGGCATTCAAGATCCCTGGTTAAAAGCTTTATAGGATCTTGACATTACATTGTCTTGAAATGTAGGGAATTCGATGCAAATCAAGGTGACATTACAACTGCCATGCATCCTAGTTCTTCACAGACAATATTTTCAACCGGTTTTTGCGAAAACGAGAACAGGTAAGATAGCTGGTATGCTTGGTGTAAAGGCAAGAAAAAATATAACACCTGAAAAACAATTAGCTTGAATTTAAGCAGCAACGTTGCATTTTACTGCCAAAAGTTAATAGTGACTATTGGGTAAAGGCGGATGCTTTTTACATCCCATCCCTTTGCGTA